>MQRK01226305.1:17946-28225 GCA_001938485.1 Girardia tigrina
CGTAAGAGTAGCTTCTGCCATGTCTACCAGCAAAAATAAAATTATGTAATTATAACACACAAAAAGATATGGTGTCTATATTACGTGTTCTCAAATAGCTGCCGCACCCTGTACTATCTATTTTCACCAATGAAATGAGCTTTGAAAGATCAGAACTGTGCATCTTCTGAGGAGGTTCAGGAGAAACTTCAGGAGTGGTTGAACACCAAGGCCGGATCCTTCTTTGAGAATAGTATCATTAAGTTGCCAGGACGTTGGCAACGTTGTATTGACAATAATGTCTGCTATTTTGAACACTTGGCTGATGATGATGAATGATTGGACACTATATTTGATAGTTTTTATATTTTCGGAAAAAAATTAGTTGAAAACCCTGTAAATATGAATTTCGGAATTGTGTTTTGAGTAACGGTCCCGATTCCATATCGAGAGTCATTGCGTTTGCATCACGCCAGTGTTTGGAATTGCTTGCTAGAAGCAGCATATGGTTTATGGAGGGAAACTTTTCCATGGCATCGTCAGGGTTTATGCAAGTGTATACAATTCGTGTTGCACTGGGGGTGGTCACAGTGTCGTGCATTTAAGCATTTCTTCAGAGAAAGATGGAGTATACGTATCTGGAATGGTTTATTAGAATTGTTGAAAAATGCGAAATAATTGGACATCCATTGTCCATAATCACAGATTTCGAAATTGCAACGATGAATGCAGTGAAGGGATGTTTTGGAGGTCATATTGTAACTTGTGGATGTTTTTTCCATCTTGCCCAAAATACACGGAAGAAGATTCAGGAGCGAGGGCTCACAAACACTTATCACCGTGATGATAACTTAAGAGTTTTTTGTGGTATAATGGATGGATTGGCCTTCTTTCCACTTGACGATGTTAAGGAAGGAATGAAGGTTTTACGTTGCATCACTCCACCAAATGGTCAAGAATTAATAGCATACTTTGTTGTTGCATATGTTAAAAGGACATATTGCCTTGTGAATGCTACCGAAACTGCGACGAAACTTCGTTATATTCCTCCACAAATTCCGCCTCCTATTTGGAATGTTCATCAGGGGACCTTGGAAGGTGTAGTGACCCTACATTTTAATATACATATATATATATATATATATATATATATATATATATTATTTTTGTTCTGATTTTAAAGAAAAATTTTAATCAACAGACAACAATTTATCAATATGCACGATTCTGGAATGTATTTGAAATGTTTTTATACATTTAGTTAATTAAATTCAGCAAAATATGTGAATTTAATATATATAATGTTTAATTTTTTGATTTACTAGTTTAATAAATTCTAAGTTTAGCGTGTTATTTTATCACGATTATATTGTTTGAATATTATTTATTCGATATAATTTGATTTTCAATTTTCCAATTAATATGAACGATATTTTTCTATTCTTCAAAAATTAATGTGGTAATTAAGTATTAATTTACACAAAAAGTGACATTTTATATACAAGGTCTCATCAACGATATATTAACCCAGTCTCATTATTGGCAAGATGTCAACAAAATTACTATGAAACCTGACACTTTTCCGAGACATAGATTATTACCTTCATACCGGACAGACAGAGAGGGTTCAGTCTCTTACCTTGATGATACAGAACCAACAATGATATATTTTAACCGAGATCAAAGTTTGTGAAAAATAACAATAATAAAATTCACATCGACAAGATTTTGTGATAAAAATATTTTCATCTTTGAGAATCACCAAAAGACCTTCGATTCGGTTACCTTAAGGTCTGTGTAAAAACAAAACGAACTTGTGATAGGAGGAATGAAATTCATAGAAGTCGGTTTTATACTTTCAATTCAAGTTATTTGAAAATAAGAACAAATTAGTTGTAGTCATATTAGTCATATCATAGAAATTGTGTCAATTTTTATCTTTGAAAGGAATCTATGTTGAATAGAAGTTTATAAAAGTAAACTTCTATTAACGACGGGACACTGATAATGTCAGGGATGTACAACGTAATGATGTTAAGTGATGCTGTAATAATGTTATATGTCAACCATAAGAGTAAAAATTAAACTATTCGTTCTTAATTTATTTAATTTATTTCATATTGTTTTCAATATTACCAAATAATATATGACCGAAACCCCTTTTCATTAATCTAGAATTATGATGGGTAATGTTATTTAGGGGAAGATGAACTTCAAATACGAAAATATGGATTTATATATAAACCATGTCCAAAGTAATGGAAATGGAACATGTGAAAACGATAAATTAAAAGAAAATTGAACCAAAATACATAAAAATTATGCTGTTGCTTATTGAAAACCGAAAATCTTATTTGGGCAAGTCGTCATGATTTAAGAGGTCTTCCATTTAATTTTATGATCTTTTTCAGTTTTAAATTATGAACCCATTAAAAAGCATTATAAGTTAGGGTTCTATTTTGTTGTATGTCTTGACGTCTTTTAATAACTTTTGTCATCGACAATGGAAAACCAAGAGTTCATGGAATTCCTTTTATCCTATGTGGGTCAAACTTGCTGATCTCAAATGGGATCAGATGACATATACGTACAGAAAATGGGTAGAAAGTGAATAATATATTTTTCACTCAATAAACATAATAAGTTTCGAAACAGATTTCACATAATGTTACATTACATTTTTAACAGTAGAATCGAGGTATACTGCTGCAGTTCTCACCTTGATATCATCTTTGCTCTTCTCTTCTGGCCATAAAATGACGAAAGCAATCTTATCTAAAATAACAAATGACATATTCACATATAAAGTAGCATGCAAAAGTCTATGAAAAGTAAAAAAAAACACAGTTTTCCCAATTAAGGTAGCAAGCTTAAATTTTGACCAGATATGTGATTTTTTATAAGTTTTTATGCTAAATATATCTTTTTTTTAAATTTTTTTAATATTTTTTTATGAGGAACATTCAATTTAAAAATTTTCACTCTTGTAAAAGTCTGCCTCTTCGGTTAACTTGGTTTCAATCAATATTTCTGCATCCATGAAAGTTCTATCAATTCTATAACAAAAATTGAAATTTGTTTTCCATCGATAGTAACTGCTCTTATACTGTTTTTTGCTATAAGTATATCAAGACTGGCCGCGAGCTTCATAGAAATGATGGAAATTTAACTACCGCTATCAACGAGCCATCAAATGCTCCGATCTTGTTCCGTAGAAGATACATACTCGTGATTAGCTCTAAGTGTCAGAATAATCGCTATAATACTTGAACTTTGAACTGTTGAAACCCTAAACTAACGACAGGCTCTCTTGCAATGTCCCATACGATTACATCGGTAACAGAGTTTCTTTGAGGTAGGACATTCTTGACGAGATTGACTAGCTAATGATTCACACCTTTGCGCAATAGTGTCTTCCCAGTTTTGCTTCACCAAAAAGTTTTATATAAATCAACAAATGTAAAAATGATAACATCATTAAATAAGCGGCAATAACGGCATATATACGCTGTCGAAACCAACTGCAGGTAGTAATGGGATAAGTCTTGCGAATGTTTGCTGTTTCATCCACAACAGCAGCTCTGAGAGCTGAAACAGAGTTGTAGGGATGACTATTGGAGTCCCTCTCAACTATATCAAACATAGATATAAAGCGGATGGACATCTGTTGAGCTGGGAAATAAAACATTAGGTATTACATGGTCGTTAAAATTCTCAGTCATCCATTCTTGGATTTATCTAGCTGAATGAGATGGTGCTTTTACACAGCCACCAATCATTTTGGTGTTCACCTCCTGGTCCTGAACAAATATTTTCTCATCTGAGAAAACCCATATCATTACTGAATCCTCATGATGTTTGAGCTTGTTCAGAAGGCGCTTGGATTGAAAATTTCTCGGTTCGATACGTTTAATATCTTTAGTTGTTATCACTTCAAACATAATTTATTTTGAATTATATATATTTAATATTATAATTAAAAAATTCAATATTTCTTAATATGTTTATTAGTTATCAAAATTTTATTATCATATCTAATTTAATAAAACAAACATATTTAATCATAAACCTTTTTTATAAAGTTTTCCCCCTCTTTTTTTAACAATTAACATATAATTTTCATTTCATGTTAACTAAAATAATTTTAAAGTATTTTCTTTCCTTTTTTAATTTTTAATATTAATTAATTTTTTATGTAAATATACATTTATCATTTATTGGAATCGGAATTAAAAATTCCAATTCCAAATTTTGTTTTTGATTTCCATCTTGAACAGAAGTACAATTTTCAAATCAATTTTGGGCAAAATTTCATCCGACGATTATATGAGGGTACACTAGATGACATTGAAGGAAAGATAAATAATTCAAGGCTCTGCTAGAATAACGTCTACACAATGTATACATATATAATTCAGAATTGATTCCCTGATTCAAAATTTCCTTGAACTAATCTTTTATATTTCTTCGTCTATCAATAACATCTTTTATTTTGTGACTAAATTTGTTTTGAGTTTAAATTAAAATTTAAAAATCGGAATATTTTTTGTACCAGTGTTATATGTTTTCATCTATAAAGCTCCAATTCAAACAGCTTATTGATGACAATATTCAGAGTCAAAAGTAACCTTCCCATTATCTACATTACTTATAATAAACAATTAGAAATTAATCAATTATTAAATTAATGGAATGAAAACAATATTTTCACATGACGACAATGCATAGAAATCAGAAATATATTAGGAGACGCAGAAGCAGAACCTACCAATAAATCGGAAAAAATCGCTGGCAAATTTGAGAGGGAAACAACAGTACCATAAATCAAATTTATCCCCAAATGACAGACACAATCCAAATTGAAAACATAAATGAAACGCTAAAGAAATAATGAAGAAAAAAATTCTATCATGACGCCAACAATTTGAGGGAATTGTTTAACAACGTTAAATAAAATAAGGGACATATATAAATATATATAATTGAGTCTTTGTGAACGCTAATTTAATATTTTTGAAAAAAAAAGTTTTTTTTAAGAAATTTATTATCGTACATGTTTTGGAAATTCTTTTTCCATCATCAGTAAATATAATTATTAGTTACTTTTTTATAAAGTTATTTTAAAGAGGAAAAAATATTTATTTATTTGTTTTAATTTAAGATAACTTTTAATTTTATATCAATAACATCCTAAGTCCATAGCTTCATCTCAAATAAATCAAAAACGAGTTGTATATTGCAAGATAATCTGGTTTATAAATTTGATTGTCAGCGGTGTTAAAACTCGTACATTGGAGAGATCAGGGATCAACTGTGCGGCCAGTGGGCATACTTCTACGTAGTATCCCTGAGTAACTAGAGATCTCGGTCTCTAGGCTAAAGTGTCCAAGAGCTAGCCGATTATTGTGGAACAGCGGCAATATATCGTATTCAGGAATGGGCCAGAAATCCATTCACTAGGCTACGCTTTATAATCTGGGTGTGAAGGCTGTGGGGAGTAGTGACTCCACTGTCGGTGGTTGGATTGCATCTTAATGATCTGGGATGAATCAATCCCGGTGAAGGGTGTTGTAATGACGTCGTTGCATCTTCGGACAGGCGGAACTAAGGTATGGATCCCAACATTGGGGCGTACCCGTTGAGAACCATCAGCGTCCCAGGCCTCCTAAAAAGCCTCAGGCTTAATACCATTAAAGGAGTAGAGGTGCACATTGGAGAGATAAATCGCCATTTCGATTAAGTTGATTGGGTAAGGTTCTTGATTATTGGTTACACTGTAAAAATATAATCTCTTCTTTTTCAAATATTCCCGGAAAAAAGAGACCAACTAAAATTATAAAATTCATATAACTTTTAGAAGAAAATATTAAATTCAATAAATTTTGGAATAAATAAAAAATCCTATGAATTTTTTTCAGTAATTAGTAAATATTTTAAATAAACTCTAATAATTTATAAATGAACATAATCAGAATTATTTGAATTTTACTTAAATGTCTCAGTAACTGTTTCATTTTTCCAAAATTTCATAGGATTTTTTAATTTTTCTAAATTTTACTTAAATTTAATAACTTAACTATAATTTACTTCATTTTTTTAATTTTACGTTGTCTCTTTTTCAGGTCTCCATTTCAAAGAATAAGTTTTCCGTTTATAGAAGGGCTGTGATTCTCACTATGAATCATTATTAATGAAACACTACAACTCATTAATAAACATTCTAAATGGACAAAGTAAAGCCATTTCAAATCTTAAAATCTTTAATTAAAACATTATGTCATTATTATCCAAAAATATTTAAAATTAAATAATTAAATATTTTTTTCCCTTTTAAAATAACTTTATAAAAAAAAGTAACATAAAAAAGTAACTTACAAATATAATTACTGATGATGGAAAAAAATAATCAATTTCTTAAAAGAGCTTTAACACATAGAGATAATAATAAAAATATAAGTATAATATAATTATATTCTTAATATTAATTCTATTATATTATTATTATTTTTGTTTTTGTCAAATAAACCAATATAAAAATCCTTATATAATAACTAAATAACGTCTGCTGTACGCAAATAAATTGACAGGCCGCTCTTGTAGAATGTATCTATAAAATTTGGTGATATTATTTTAATATCTCAACAAAATAAATAAATAATTCCGGGTAATTATAATTCGATGATTAACCTTGTTTAAGTGTAAACAAAAAGATTAGAAGTCAAAGCTTAAATTCTCAGCTGTAAGTTTAGACAGTTTTGCAGAATTAAATCCATCGAAATTATTCATCAAAACTGTTTAAAATTTCTTTCCTTCACTTTTATTATTTAGTTTATCATTATGAAATTCAAAGTGTTACTAATTTAGATTCATCAAAGCACTTTTGACTATAAATAGGCGAAGAAATGACGGTGTCGTGGAGCCAGTCTGGGGAATGTGGGTCCCTGTAGAAGCAGAAGCGAATTGGTTATATCAGCATCCCAAAAATTTCTACCATAAAAAATTTATAATAATAGTTATCAAAATAAGAGTAATTATTAATTTAATGAGGATTACTGTTTTTATTATCGCAATGATTATTATTACTCATTATTATTTAATGTCATTGTTGTCGTCTTTAAAACAGTTTATGTCTTCCATATTAAACTAAATATAAAAAAATGTATGTTCGTGATGCACTTAACGTTTCTGTTCCTTTATTTGTTTTATCGACATCAAAACGCTTCTTTAACCCCTCTGGCGAGGGTACTCACATCCCTTGATGTCAGCATTGTCTAAAAATCTTGGTCGTTATACCTCTTTAATAAATAAAATATAAGTGTTTATATTTGATCATATTTTTTCTTATCAAATTTGGCTTTTGTGTCATAATAATAATAATAATACTGTGAAAGTTTATTTAAAAAAGTGTAAATTAGTTTCGGTTCTGGACCATTTGATAATTTTAAATTAAAAATTACTTTTTTAAAAAATTTAAATTGCAATTCAATTTAAAATTTATACTGAATTGTAATTGTTGAATTACAATTTAACTTTACTTTAATTTTTATTGTTTTAATACTATGTAATTGCGGTAACCCGTATTTTTTTGAAAAATAAAGAATTTAAAAATTGATCGATATAAGACTTTTGTATCTCAATTATTGTGTCATTAAAACTGTACTGGAATCCAAAAAATCTGTTGCATCAACTGATTCCGATTGTATTATCAGCAACCGGAATACAATATGAAGACGTTAAATTGGAAGACGATACTCTGAAAGCAGGAAAAAATCCTCCATATATTGAGAACCAGGATGAAAAAACTCTCGTAAAAACGTTAGTTATAGCTAAATTTTATGCCAAGAAAAAGAATTGGTTGGGTAAAGACGACTGAATTTGAATTTTGGAATATTCGAATTATGTCGGTGAAAATAAATATTTTCTATAAAAAACTTTGACTTTTGATCTCATACCACTATTTTTGATCCGTACACGATTGAAATCGGTCGAGCCGGATCTACCGCCGCTACTTTCGGCGGATAAACACCCAAACGATTCTCTTGGACTCATCGAGTGGAGCCCCGAGCGACGAAGCCGCTCTATGGCCGCACTCTATGGCGCTTCGAATAACATCAATCGCTGAGTACTTAGCGGAACTCTGCAGGGAACCGCTGAGGACCGGTTTCAGCACCAGCACACGCTCACGTATCCACCGGTGGGCACTGGATCCGATCGATCACGCCCACCCGAAAGTGTTCACTCAAATTGGATGTGCCGATCACCGCGGAACTATTCGGTGGTTAACATATCAATGAAATTTTTTTCGATGCTCAATTCACTTCTGAAAAAAATTGAAATTTTCTTGATTCTAATATTGAGAAATATATTTACCCACAATACAATTCTTTTATGGTATAGACTCTTCATTTTGCTTTCTTATATAAGGTTAATTAAAAATTTAGGTTATTTTATTGTTTTATTATTATCGTCTTATTATTAATAATAATTTCTTATTTATTAATAATAAATTAAGCTCATTTTAAGTAAATAATTATCAAAAAATGACTTCTAAATTAATAAAGTTAATTATAAAGGTAAAATTTATAAAATCTATAGGTCAATAAAGTCAATTTTTAGTATTTTTAGGTCTGTAAAGTTATTTTTTAGGTCAATTTTTAATATTTTTTAGTCAAAATTTTGGTTGTCCTACTGATGATGGAAAAAGAATTACCGAACAATGTACAATAATCAATTTTTTTTAAAAGCTTTAACAAAATGATTTTTTCAAATATATATAAGGATTCCAATAGGTTTAGAAGAAGCTGTAAATACTAAAGTAAAGGAGTTAGAAGAGGCGGGTATTATCAGAAAATATATTTAATATATATAAATATTTTAAAGAAATCGAAAGAAAATATGGGAAATAATTCGAAATAAACCATTACAATTTAAAATTGATACATATGTTTAGTTTTGCAATATCTCTCATACAAATTCTCGACTTGGAAAATAAATAAAATAAAAAATCATTTATATTTAGCTATCATAAAATAAATTTTAAAGAAACAGTTCGGAAGATAAATTAATAAACATTTGAAAATTTAATTATTTTCCTAAATACAGCTAAGTTATTTTAACGATTTTTTTAGTTAAATGTTGTTTTGTAATCTTTATACAGAAGTTCACACTCCAATTTCAATTTATTTAAAACAATAATTTATTTAACTATCAAATGTTTAAAGATATTAACTTTCTAATTTTTAAATCTTTACAAATATAAATATTTTAAAAATTTTTAATACAAAAAATCAAAATTACACTGATTTTCAAATTTGATTTTAATATTTAAAACATATTGTTAGATGTTGTTAGCACATCTTCCGAAGTAATAGAATCAGACATTATTTTAAAATTTATTTTACCACATGTTTTTGAAAACTATGTTTAAATAACAAAGTTTTTTCTTTTTATTTTCAGGAACATTTTTTTTAAAATAAAATTTGAACCAGAATAAATTATAATTATTTATAATATAAAACTCATATTTAATTTAAAATTTTCATTTCCTAAAAACTTTTTTTTCAAATTTTTCCACCTTTAAATGTTTCTCCACTTTTTTAAAGTCTAATCCTTTTTTTACTGTGAAGGACAGGCTCACTCTTAAAATTTTTGAAACAATTAATTTTTATAAAGAATTTCTAAAATAAGGAAATATTTACAATCTAAAGTTCTCTAAGCAATTATAATTAAAAAATCTATCTTAATTAATTTTAAAAAGTTATTTTCGGAAATAATCAAATTTTAATTGTAGAGTAAAAACTTAAAATAAATTAATTTGGAAATAAGAGATTTTTAAATAATTGATTTAAAATAAATATATAAAGACAAGGATAATTATGTTTGTACTAATTTTAAATGTAAAATATAAAATAATGAACTTTGTTGCCAGAGATGTAAAGTAAAAAAAACAGATAATTGTAAATTTTAAAGTCACTTTGAAATTCTGCAAATTAAAGATTTGAAAAATACTTAATTCTAAACAGTTTTCGTAAGAAAAAATAAAAATTAAAACTTTTATCATTAATGTATCGTAATAATAATAAAAATTTGAATACTGTAAATTATTTTTTTGTATTTAAAATTTTTATTGTATTTAAAATAATTGTAGGTAAAAATGCTTTTAAATTGTATTTAAAACAAATTGTATTTAAAATTGTATATTTTTGTAATTAATATTATTGTAGGTAATAAAAGGCCCTTAAACTGAAATATTGATAATAAATAAAATGTTAAAATCTTTTATTAATTAAAAACGTTTTCA
>MQRK01226309.1:0-13973 GCA_001938485.1 Girardia tigrina
GTGCAGTGATCGATTAGCACTTTTTTCTACGGTCCTTAGTTACGGGGTCACGGTTGCTATGGGAACGGGAACCGTAACCATGGTTACAACCGCCTTGGATCACTGTATCCGTTGCTAATTAAAAACGTCCCTTGGTTACCGTTACCCTGGGAACCATGACCTTTGTTACCGTCACCAAGTGAACCGGAACGGTTGCTAAGGTGATCGTGACCGTTGCTATGGTGATCGTGACCGTTGCTAGGGAACCGTCGACCAATCAGAAGTGTTTTTAGGTAATCGCGACCGTTGCTAGGGAACCAGGAACCAATMAGAAGCGTTTCTAAGGTGATCGCGACCGTTGCTAGGGAACCAAGGAACCAATCAGAAGCGTTTCTAAGGTGATCGCGACCGTTGCCATGGTAACCGTGACCGTTGCTAAGGTGATCGCGACCGTGGCCATGGTAACCCCGCGTGGTAACTGGTTAAGTAACCATGGCAACCACGGTAACTAGGGACGACCCCCCGGGAGGGGTCTGGTGTCGAACATACATTTTTCCCCTACTGTAATGGTATTTGCTGGATTGCTTGGGAAGGTTTGTTCTTTAACCAACAGTGATAACTTGTATGGCCTAGTTTATTGCAGTTAAAACATCTGATGATCTTTCTGTCAACATTTTTTCGCACAAAATTTGGACTTCCATTACGAAAATTTGATCTGTTGATATTGGGACTTCTATTACCACTGTTAAAGTTATTGTTTTGATTAGTTTGAGGTCTGTATTTTCGACTGTTGTTTATTTTATGAGATCTTTGTATTTTTGGAGATGAATAACTATCGATTTCCCCTTCAGAATCGCTTTGTCTTTGGATCGATTTTTGTAGTTGTTCGAAAGATTTCATCTCAGTCGCAAAAACTGAACGAGTTGGAACCGCATGTGAATTCATTTCGATTTTCATTGCTTTTTTCCCTAACTCATCAAAATTGGCATATTCAACTAAACTCAATGCTGCTTTAATATGATTCTGAATCCCAGACCAGAATTGATCCTCCACCAGTTTTGATGTCTGCTCTGTCCATTTTTTGCGTTCGCCAAAAGCTTTTTCTGCAAGAACAGATAAATGAAAAGCAAATTCATTTACGGATTCATTGGCATTCTGGTAAAAAACTTTTTGCGTAAAATTCGTCTAATGTCTCCACTAATTAATTTTTCTGCAAGAGCGTCCCTTATTTTTGACCATTCTACAATTGTCCTTTTGTCAACCTGAGTATAAGCTTCTCTGGCTGCTCCTTTTAGGTACAAAGGCAATCTTTGAATCATAGTTTTATCTGACCAACAGTACGCCGAAGCATACATATAATAATCTGTCATAAAATCAACGAATTCAACAGGATCTCTTCCATATTGATTTACTGGTAATCTTTGAAAAGTTGCTAAATAATTATTATTTTCACGATTTTCCTGTGCCATTTTAACTTTTTTATTCCATAAATTATACTTCGACACTTATTTTCTTTCAAATATTAATAAATTCAAAATCTTCAAATGTTTTCAATTTAAATAAATACGAGTGAATAACTGAGAAGCAGGTACAGGCGGTGGTGAAAGGATGTCTTCAATGTGCATCAATCGATCCGTCACCGGTAAAATGGAAGAAAGGAGAGCTGGGCGTCAAAGAAATATGGAAGCGACTCGCCATGGACGTTATTAAGAACACCAATGTGGGTATTCGAACTTTTATTTTCAATACAATTAGAATTGTCTTTTGGACAACTCTCCGCAAAGTTTCCGTAATTCGAAATCGTTCTAAATTGATAAATTTTAGTTGTTGTTTTAATAAACAATTGTTTTTTTAATAAACAATTATTCGAACAAATTTTTCATTATTTTCAGATTTTATTTTTAAAGTTCTAATTTTGTAATTTTAGTAATAATTTTATCTGCATATTAATTTTATTTAAAAAATGATTTTATGTAAAGATAGCACATTTATTTAATTCAAAACTTAGTTAAAATCTATTTACTTTATTTAAATTTGTAATATGAAAATTTAAAACGATTTAATATTTTTAAAGTTTTTTAAATATCTTATGCTGTACTTTAAAATGGAAATTATACTCGAATAATTATGTATCGTGAACATCTAAAATATCAATTTCCCATCTGGGTGGGAGAAACACATTTCCAAATACTAAACTCAACATACAAAATTCAACAAACCAATTTCAACATACCAAATTTAAAATATTCTTCACATACGTGAAACATACATCTGAGGGAAAGTACATGATGCTGGTCGATTGTGGACCGGGGCGGTTCTCAGTTTGAAGAAGTATCGCTTCAGAATGCGACAGAGATTTATGTGCTGCTATGAAAGCGGTGTTCAATGAATTCGGTCCACCACAAGAGCTTCTACTAGATAATTTCACGACACATCGTGGAGCGGCAATCCGACGATTACTTTCCGAAATGGGTGTCGAAATGCGGTTTCGGTGCGCGAATCGACTCAGTATAAACGGTATCGTTGAACACTGCCATCGGACCATCAAGCGCATGGCGGCACGATATGGTTGCGTGGCACAACACCACTCCAAATTCGACGGGCGTTTCGACAGTGTTTGCTCAATGGCGGCGATAGCCGCTTCCGGTTAATTTCGCAGACCAGCTCCAAAAGGACATTGGAGTTGTGCAGACGAGGGATTTACAAGTTGGAGACGCCGTGTTCGTGAAAAGACGTGCACGATTAAGTGGAAACAAGCAGTCGTGAGCGGGTTCTGCAAACCCCATCTAGTCGAGATTGACGGGTTCCCATTCTACGTGTCACACATCAGACGCGTGCAATAGAGTTCGTGTAATGATTTTAATTCAAAGATGTGACCGAATTAGAAAATGAGTTACATACGTGTTAAGAATATTAAGACAATTTTCATTATTATCTTTATTATTATCACATTTGGAGTTATTACAACTCCTGCAAGATCTTTCACTGTTCGACATTACTCTAATTGATTTTTTAATTTTTATTTTTAATCATGATTATTTGAAAAAAATTTTCTAATTCTTCTTAAAATATTTACTTCATAAAAACTATAAAATTGTTAAAAATTTATTTAATTTAAATCTAATTAAATACTTTTCTTTTTGTTTTTAAAAGAATATTAAACTTAATTTTATTTGTTTATTTTAAAAAAATATAAGCTAATTAAATTATTATTTAAATTATGTTCGAATAGGTAGAATCACCATTCTAATTTCAACATACTCAAATCAACATACAACATCACTACATTCACACATTCATACAATTTAAAATATTCCTCACAATACGATTGTGGAGAAATATGAAGAATATGACGAAATTTTGCAAAAGGTTGTTTCCATGAGTATCAGAATTTATACAAATACTTCGTTTTAAATTAAACCCAAGAAAAAGTTGAAGACGATCACTGAACGCCTTTTGAAAGATTCGTTAAATAATCTGAAAATTGAATAACGACGTGAAGACGAAGGGAAACTTTTATATTTGAGACAATCTTTGGTAGGATTCTTTACAAGAACTTTTGATTTGAGATATTTGCTAATTTTAAATATTCAAAAATTTATGAGTTTGCCAAATCCTCACAAAAACTTCTTCGAGCGAAATAACGATTGAGGTTTCAGTAAACGACAAGAAACGATTCGAATCAGCATCTAGTGATCATGTAATATTTATATATTTATCTTTATATTCATATCATACTTTAACATTTTAACATTAGACTTTGAATTTGTAAAAAGAAATGTGTACTTAAAACGTCAGTTCGAATAAAGCAACAGTTGATTATAAAATTCAAATTTAAAATATTAAATAAGAATAACGCTTTATTATGCGAATCTGCCAATAGGAAATACTTTTGATTTAGTGTATTAGAAATGCACCAGAGGAAATTGTAACAAACAAACCAGATGCCTTATCCCCACCACAAGCAACATACTGAAACAATATAACGGCTGACCCCTTGGGCACTCTTTCACACTCATTCTATTCATAATTCATCCAAATATTATTTATATGACATCAACAAATCCATTCCGTTGTTTGTCGTATCTTCTTTGATGTGGTTCATTCGAATTATTCAGATTCTCGTTATTCATCAAGTATTCTTTTTTAACAAAATGGATTGAACCGTTGGCTTTAGATCTGTATGTTGGTAAAATTGGTTTTGGTGCTTTCATTTTGTTCTGAAAAATTAAAATTCAGTTATTGACTAAATAAATAACAAGTGTTTGTCATGACTCCTCTCGACGGTCAACAAATGAACATTACTCTCACTGAAAGAATAGTTCAACACATGGTTCTGTTGTTTATTCAAAAATAATTTAGCAAATTACTAAAAATGTATAAACATGTTACTTGAAAAATTCATTCAAATAAATTATTTTTTATCTATTTCTTGATCACACAAAATATTGAAAACGGATTGAATATTGATTTAATTATTTTTTAATAATTTTCTTAGATAATTGGATTAATTACAATCTAAGTATTACAGGGTTATTAATATGGTTTTTAAACATTTATTATTTCAATTAGAATTTTCTTTAATATTAATTCTCAATAACACTCTGAATTTATCATCTTTCTTGAATATAAATTTTAATATGATATAATAAAAAAGATGAAAAATAATTACTTATTGAAAATACAAAGTTTCTTAGACTAAAAATTTTAGTTATAAATAATAATTTTGTGTATCAATTAATAATAAATTTATTAAAGTTATTTATTTAAATTTTTAATATTTTAACTGTAAATTACTTTAAATAAAATTTTATTTTATTTAAATTACTTTCCAATAATAAGAATTTAGATTTTAAATCATTCATCCAGAAGAGCCACAAGTCTTAAACCAAGATAAGCATAATAAACACTAATTTTTATATAAATACTCAAAGTATAAATATTAATGTTTAATTTTACCTGTTACTTATGTTTTATTTATTCCGTTAAGTGCTTTTTTTCTTTAATGAAAATAGAGATTTTATATTTGTCTTATTTTAAATATTTCACATAATATATAATATACATTTTAAGATCATATTATTATTTATTAAATTGTAATTTTAGACGGAATTATTTTTTAGTTCGTCAAGTATTACAGTATATTGGTAATTTAACAATGCAAATATTTATGTCATTCATCAAGTTACTTGATTCAAGTTTAAACCCATATTATCGACACACTTTTGATATATGGTCGACAGCTTTTTGAGGCCAAATAAAAATTTGGTGGGAGAGAAGATTTAAATTCTTGAAAGGTTATTTTTATGGCATCTTCGAAATTGATTTTTTCCTATCAAAAAGTTGTTCAAATTAAGGAAGAAATGGTAGTCAGTTGGGGAAATGTTTGGTGGCTACGGAGGATGATACAGAAGTTCTAATTCAAGTTCCTATAGTTTTGTCAGAGTCTTAAGTGCAGTATGTGGTTTTGCATTGTCTTCGAGTAAGATGGGAGTCGACCTGTTATTTTTCTTTGAGTTTCACATCATATTTTCCGATTGGTTGAATTAGACATCTGCTTTGATCGACGAACTAGGTTTCATGAAGTCATGATGGATTACACTTGCAACAGATACCCAAACACTCCCCTTCAGATTTTTTTGATAAATTGTGTGCTTTGGATTGTGTTTTGCTGCTTCATTTGTGTCGATCCAGCTTGCTGAACGTTTTCGATTATCATATTGCATCAAATTTTCATAAAAAGTACCGATGTAATTCAAAAACTGATCACATTTATAATGAGAAACCATCATCAAGCAAGCATTGAAACACTTTTGTTTCTACATTTCATTCAACACATTCAGAATCATTTATCCAACTTTTCACTTTACCAATTTGAGCCAAGTGTTTCAATATTGTTAGGTTTGTAGCAGCAAATGTTAGCGATAAATCATGAGTACTTTGTGATGGATCTGACTTCAAAGTTACCTTTAGTTCGTCATTGTTTACCTCAGTTTCTGGGCCACCCAGAGACTCATTTTTGAGGTTAAAATTATCTTTCACGAATATCCTGAACCAATTCAGATTTTCTGTTGTGTAGTAGCAATATCAAAAGTTGTTTCGCATCATGTTTCGCATGGTTTAGATACTCAGGTTTAGATACTCAGTACTTTATAATAGTTCAATTTTCTTTTTTTATATATATGTTCAAATGAATATAAATAAATGAACATAGTAACATATATATGTTCAAATTAGTTCAGATTTTGAGATGTATTTTGAGAAGTATTAAACATTGATTGATGAATATGAGGAAAGGTACTATTACGATTGTTTTAAAGATGATTGTGAAGGTAATGAATGTTGCTGTAAATGGATGAGTTTTCTTAACAGTATGAATTCCAAAAGGGAAGCAACGAATTGGTTGCCTGTAAAAATTTATGTGCGGTTTTTGCAAATGATTTTGTAAATGTTCGTGCTTGTCAAAGATGGTTTAGCAAATTTAGTTCTGGAATCTGAGCCTCCGAGAAAGTGATCGATCTGGACGACCATCCAAGATTGATAATGATGTTTTGCGATCCATGTTTGAAATAAAATCCAAATTAACAAGTCGAGAATTTGCTGAATTGTTTGACATTTATCATACAACTGTTGGAGATCACATTCGAGAACTTGGTTAATGAAAAACGGTCTTAAGTCTCTTGAAAAGATAATATTTTAGAATTTTATTACCTTAATTTAAATGATCAGTAATGCTATAAAATTATTAAATGAATTTCAGTACACTCTACTTTAACAAAATACTAAGCTCTGAAAAACTATTGGGAGTGGAAGTTGTTGCTTGGTCAGGTTTCATCCATGATCTGTTGCACTCTGAATGGCCTTAATATTTTTTTTGATTCCTAGTCACCAGTAATAATTCGTCATAGAAACGATGTTCGCTATTGACATGCTTAAAGCAAGGTGCATAAACTCAATTTTTGATAGAGATAGCTAGTGTGTAACCTATCTTCAAAATTTCAGTTTTTTACCCATGGTTTGCAACCTTTTTAGAACCATGGATTGGTTCACTGCAAGTTGTATAGCCAATTCACGTGTGGCCTTGGCATTATCATCATCCCAAAGAGTATACAATTCGGTGTCATATATTTCTTTGGGTCTGTCACTTCGCTATTTACCCTCAAACACAGATTCACCAGTTCTGAACTTCTGAACACAAATTTAACCGTTGAATAGGCTACAGCACGATCTTAATACGATTTGCATATCAAAGCCCTTGTTTCGACAGCGTTTTTTTCAAAGTTTAAGCATGAAAAGAGGAACAAGCAGAGGAACACAAGACTATAGTTTCTCTACTACAATTGTTACGAATTGATTATATATTTATAAAAAAATTTTCATTTTTAAAAAGTAAAATATATTTATATATATATATATATTGTAATGTTTTTTTGTAAAATTTTTTGATTCCTTGAAAAAAAATTATTATATGTAAATCAAAAGCAATTTAAATCTGGAAATTTCTAATGTTAGTTGTTTTAATAATCAAAAAAAATAATTTGGAGTTGACATTTAATGTGTTTATTTGAAAATTCTTTGTGATGAAAAAATAGATAGATTTAATTAAAATAAACGGCGTAAAATATGAATTTATTTTCAGAGATTGAAATCGACGATCCGATTGAATGTTTGAAATACGTTGACAAAGTTGTGAAGACACGTAGGATTTACAGTGGTCTTTTTTGTACGATCGACCCAGTATCGCTGCCCGCTGTGATCATCAAGCAAGACTCTTTGAACATCGACAGAATTATCGTTAGTCACGGTGAATCGATAGAGAGATTCAAGAAAAATAAATTGCCCCCGAAAACATATACGGCTTTGATTGGGTCAGCGGAGACGTTTTTCGAGTGCATGTTGAGCATTTTGATGGGATTCCGGTGCCAGTGCGGTTTGTCGTTGCCGAGTTTGTGCGACCGTCTTCGGGTTCGGGGGGTTACCAATTTTTGTTATACAATCGAATATTTGAATGTCGTTGAGCCGAGTAAAGAAATCAATGGTACATTTGAAACAACATTACTCGCACGATTTCATTTCGCTCATACGTCAAATATCGATCAATTCAAAATGTTTCATATTTTCAGTTGTTGCGGATACAATTAAGAAATTATAAAAATATACATAAACGATAATATTTTATCGTGTGTTTCTGATGACGGTTCAGATCTGATTTCGGTTTCATATTCGTCGCTTAGTTTGGAATCGAATCAATTACTCGTGGCTCTTCTATTTGCGCACTCGTTTTCAGTCATGGAAGTAAATTGTTGCCAAGAGAACGGTTCTGTAATTAGTAACTGTTATGATATTATTCCGGCGGATCTACTGATTAATATTGATCAAAATTGCAATAAACCCCGCGTGCTTTTCTCATCAGACCATGTGAATTTGTTCATCATTGATAGTGAGAATCAGTTATGGATTTCCAATTATTTAACGAGTTGTCTATGTGGTAAATTGACGGCCAATGATGAACAGTGCTTCTACATGGAGAATTGTGTCTGGAACGGCGGATTCCACCTGTAATAATACTATTGTTTTGTTAATAGAATCCATGGATTTAAGAGTCTCCCGCGACTTGATTTTATCTCATTCCCCAAATTAAACAAAATCGAAAGCTTCTCCAACTCGAAAAATTCAGTAATGTTTCCCAATTGTCGTGCTGGTGATCGAACTGAGATCTATCAGTTGTCTCGATCCCAATCTCAAATTACAAGAAATAATCTCATCTAAAATAGTGTCTATTAAAGAACTAAAACAACTGGTGTTTGTGTGGAATACAACTAAAGCATCATTGAGCAGTGAGGAACAATTGGTGCTTCTCGATTGTGTCAAATAGATAAAGACGTATTTTGATCGCGAAATATTCACGCAGCTGTCAATTATCACAATGTCATCGATGCCTCACGAAGAGTTACCACTGAACAATCTAAAAGAACAGAGAAAATCATGGGCCCAGCACAAAATTGTCAAATCATGCGTCAACAACAATGCACATTAGCACCTTCAATTGTGACCCGAGAAATACCCGTTGTATGCAAGAGTATTGCTTGTCGATCATTTGTCATACAGAGCAGATTTGGGAACGAGCGAAGTCTACTTCTTGAGACGCCTAAAGAAGCATTTGAGAGGCATTCAGTTTGGATTCAAGGACGATTTGAAGGTTTCCGTAGGGGATTTCTTCACCTCATACCTCCCATAATTTTTTAACAAGGCGTTTTCTGAGTTGATTTTACATTGGCAAAAGTGATGATGCATACATACATTAAGCTTGGTTTGTTATAAAAATGGTCCTTCTTGGAACTCGTTTTCTTTGTCAGGATGAGTACTCATTGAATGCACCACGAACATATTCAGTATTTTTTGATAAACAAAATATTTTATTTAATAGATAACTTTAATTTAAAAAAAAACATAATATTACCATATTGTACATCAGAACTCCTCCCATCGCCATGGAAGTCCCAAGCATATTTACATAAGTCACAGGATTACCGAAGAACAAAATGGAAATGATTATCACAGCCAATCTTTTGATGACATTGCACACCGCGTAACTCAGAGGAGTAATTTTTGCAATCAAAGTAAATGCAACAACATTTTGGGCGAAATTTAATATTCCATCGACAATCAGTAGTGTAATTGTAATTAATGAACTCAGATTGCTAAGCTAAAATATAATCATTCATAAAGTCATAAAATATTTAAAAATGAAATATTCTTTTCTATATAAGATTTTAAATTAAATTAAGAATCAATCATAAAATTAGTATTTAATAATTAAATAAAATCATTTGAAAATAAATGAGCACTGGGATCAAGCAGAAATCGAAATAATTGTCTACAACTGACAGGTTCACTCGTAAAAGATGTTTGTCTTTTATACGTCGGTGTGTTTCTTCTTATTTATTGAATATAAAGACAAAAGTTTGAATATGAAAAACACTAGTTCAATTTTAGATGGAATCATGATCCATACCAGTGTTTCCAAAACTTTTTGAATGGCGGTCCCCTTACATAATAAATAATCTTTCTGTGAACCCCATATCAATATTTTTATTACAATCGTTCGTATATATTAACATTTCATAAAATTAAAAACAGTTCTATTAGAATTACTCCTATCAATTTATAAAAAAACAATATTTTGTATAATTAGTATTTAATAATTAAATAAAATCCTTTGAAAATAAAGGAGCACTGTGATCAAGCAGAAATCGAAATAATTGTCTACAACTGACAGGTTCACTCGTAAAAGATGTTTGTCTTTTATACGTCGGTGTGTTTCTTCTTATTTATTGAATATAAAGACAAAAGTTTGAATATGAAAAACACCAATTTAACATATTTGTTACAATATAACAATATTACACTATAACACATAATAATGAGATGGATGGCGTTGTTTTTTGTTAACCAACTCGATAATGTTCAGAGATATTTCTGACAAATCTATCCGTAAGTTTGGTTCAACTATCAAACGATTTCTTTGCTTGTTTTTGAGATAAACAATTTGTAGTAAAATAATATAAATTTAAAAATTGTACAGTAATTATTTGTAGTTAAATTATGTAGATTTTAAAATTTATTGAAATGTAATTTTGTAAATTATTGTAATTTAAAGGGAAAAGAAATAATAATTTCAATTCGTAAAAATAACAATTTTAATAAATAACATATCAGTATTTATAATTCAGTATTTTTACGTATATTCAATCTGGTCGAAAATAAAACAAAAGAAAAGTTACTCAACATTCCTCAATTGTTTAAATACTTGTTAATTGTTATAGAAATAAAGTTTGCGTTCTTATGACTTCAATTATTACACGAAACAACAAGCATAATAATAAATTCAAATTTCATTGTCGTTTTTATTGTATGGATTTATTTTATTAATTTAAATAAAATGTTAACCAGTAGAAAGTTTAAACCACAGTTTGGGATACACTGATCTATACGATCAGTTTAGTTTAACTTAGTAATTTTACAATTTTTGTAATGAAAGAATTAATAAATTCAATGAGACATTTTATTAAAAATGAAGATAATATATAAATGCTTTAAGTAAAACAAATAATTGGAATTGTTTTAGTGTAATTTTATCATCAAAAAAGATAAAAAAATTCAAATTAAATTCATACTGCAAATATTGAGTAATATTAAATCGAATAGGACCATCTACTGCACGACTTTTGGAAAACAAAACCAACAACTATATTCATTTGGAATATTTTTTAATAAAGTAAAATATTAGTATTTTGAGCATATAAAAGTGTTTAGTTTTAATTTTATTAAAATCAAGAACGGCATTAAAAAATCAAATTTTATTGCAATATATTTCGGTGGATTTTCCACCATCTTCAGGCTGAATTAACAATAATTTGGCTGTCTTATGTATAGCAAATTGATGATATATATAAAGAACATGAGGGTAAAGACGAATTAAAACCCGATAAATTATCTGATGAAACTTCTAATATTGGATATACGCTAATCGTTCCTTATTCAGAAGGCTACAAAAATTTTAAATCGTCTATTTTAAAATCAATTGATAGGAAAAATTTGAATTTAAAAAAAATTTCTAAATCTTTCAAAATTCAGAGTATTAATATATTCAGCAATAAATCTCATACTCCTTTGAGTTTATGTTCCAATCTAGTTTATCAATTTTCGTGTAATGGATGCAACCCCACATATATTGGAGAGATGTCTCGTCATCCCTGTAAACGGATTCAGGAGCATGGATGATTTGGTAATTGGAGTAATATTGCTGGACATATGATCGGAGGTGAAAACAACTAATTTTAAAATATTGTGCAGTAATTTCAAAAATTATTGGGAAAGAGTTTTTTTGTGGCATTATTGATTAAATCACTAAATCCGTCCATTAATGTCCAAACAAGTCTCTTCCATTTTGTTGAAAATATTTAATTAGTTATTACGCAAGATGTTTGTATAATTATCCATTTTCTGTATATAAGACAGCAAAATTGTTGTTAATTCAGCCTGAAGATGGTGGAAAATCCACCGAAATATATTGCAATAAAAATTGATTTTTTTAATGGCGCTCTTGATTTTAATAAAAATTTGCCATTTTTTTAAATTTCTTTTTAATTTTAAGTTATATTATTTTATTTATATCCAAACAGAAATCTGATAAGTTATTTGTTTTGATAGATTACATTTTAGTTTTTGAATGTTCAAAATTTGTTCTTTCAATGAATGATACATATGATGATGTTCTGTAAAATTCTTTGGAAATAATAACAAACTCCTTTTTGGAATTCACTAGAAACGTTTTTTCGAGTAATTTGTCTTGTAATTTAATTTTATATCAAACTAAACTAGTATTTTTTTAAGATTAAAGTGTATATTAGCGTATAATCTATTTATTTTTTGAAATTTTAATGATTTTTATGCTATTATTTAACCAAAAGTATTTTTGAAAGCTATGTTGAATGTTGCGATTAAATTAAAATTTTGTTTAGAAGAAATCGAATTTTTTTTATTTTGAGAAATTAATATATAATGTTTAAATATGATTGTGTTCTTTTAACTGAAAATGCAAAATTGATAGTGCTCTCTGAATGATCTTTAAGAGGACAATTTAGTGACATTTTCAAGTGAAGAATAATACACAATTTTATTGAATTGAAATTTATGTGAAATATGCCTGCATAAATATTTTCACCAGAAGAAACAATAAATAACACCTGCTGAGACATAGAGCACCACAAGGAAACAACAAAAACCTTGTTTGTTAATTATTGAAAATTTACTAAATAAAATGAAATTTATAAAAGAAAAAAATATTGTTGGCAAATCAAACACAATTAATACTTCTCGATTATTATTACTTCCAGAAATAATTTAGAATTTCCATATTTTTATTTTATTGTAATTATTGTAATTTACTTTTTATACAATCAATTCACCATCTTTGTTGTGACAGCAAATACTCGCTGTTGTTGTATTGTACATTATAGGTGTAGCATGAGTCCCGTGTATCTGTTGTTTGACAAATATTTTTCTTTCAGTCAAATTTGATTTCATTTAGAGTACAACAAGTAATAAACAAACTTCCTTTAGATTTGAGTCCGAGATTTAAAATCATTTTCTGAACGGTAAAATTACAAAACAAAACATTGTTTTCTGACGAATTTTAATTCTTTGTAAAGACGGGATCCCTTCGATTTTTATCTATTTTTCTTCGTTAAAGTTTTAATTTTATCTTTTAATTTTATCTTTTAATGGATAATTCACTTAATTATTATTAAGCTGATAGATTAAAATAAAAAACGATGCCATTTTATTTTTTCAGAATATAGATTACCGTTTCTTTAACGTTCGACGAGGGGCCCCCAACTAGCTATTAATTGTGTATTAATTGTGTTTGATTTGCCAACAATATTTTTTTCTTTTATAAATTTCATTTTATTTAGTAAATTTTCAATAATTAACAAACAAGGTTTTTGTTGCTTCCTTGTGGTGCTCTATGTCTCAGCAGGTGTTATTTATTGTTTCTTCTGGTGAAAATTGTAATTTAAAATTTTTAAACTATCGGAAAAATTCAGTTTTATTCAGTAATTTCGTTTGATTACAAATGCATATTTAAAAAATCTTTGATAAAACGGTTAAAAAAAGTTAATTATAACATATTATAGTGATAGAATTAGTAACACAGCTGCGTAGTTGCGGCTGGTGAGCGTTAACGGAGAATCTCTCGGTCGGGGTTGAAAAATTATGAGAAATATTTTATCGTTATAGTCTCAATCATTTACTAGCAAATAAATAAAAGTTTTCTCTAAATCTATGAAATATTAGGTTGGTCGAAAAATGATGGCGGTTTTGGGACACAAACTTCAAAGACGTGCAAATTCACAGAAACAAAAGTTTATTAATCAAAGTATGAACCGTTGGCATCAATACATTTTTGCCAACGAGAAACAAGTTGTTTT
>MQRK01226309.1:14717-28255 GCA_001938485.1 Girardia tigrina
TTCTGCTGCTTTACGACCCAGTTTAAATTCGTACAAGAAAATTGCTCGAATTTTAATTTTTTCCATTATTAATTTAGCACCGTAAATATTCTACAAAATAACAGCAATATGTTAATAATTGCTATAGGAATATACAGCTAGGCATAAGATTTCAAATAATATCTAACACTAATACATTTTAACTTATATACATATCGAAGTAGATAAACAAAGTATAAAGCTCAAAAACCGCCATTATTTTTCGACCAACCTAATATAATTGAATTAACAAAATATTTTTTTGAATATGTAAATTATTGTCATTAATAAAATTTTGGAGTTAAGTTATGAGTCTTGATTCTAGTGATAATAAAAGTGGCATGAACGCTACTTACAATTAAGAAAATTCACAGCTATTTTTCAAATTTTTAAAAATTATTAATCCAGGATTCGTCAGATGTTAATAACAACCACACTTTTAGAAATGATTCAACGACTATTTAGACATTTACCAGAATATTACTTAATTTTAAACCCCGGCAAAATCCCAACTTAATATATAAATTATAATGAAGAGAAAAATAAAACAATTAATTTCTATGAAATTTATATCTTTCAATAGAGGCAAATTTACGTGAATATTAAACATAATAATCCAATCTTTCATAATGATTTTATAATCAAATTAGATTTAAAATAATTAATATGCACAGCGATACAAAATCTTTATATTGTAATAAAATGTAAAATAAATACAATTTTTATAATAATGTGAATAATTCCGCCTACTTTAATCTGTGTAAATAAAAATGTTCGCCCGTCATTATAGAACCAAATGGGCAAAAACATCACAGTAGAAATTCTGGCTAATAATAAAAGCAAACTGAACTGATGCATATGAGTCGTGTTTAAACACTGAAATAAATCATTGATTTCATTTTTCATTCAATTTTGATTATATAAAAAATAAATAATAAAAAGCAAACTTTTTTCGTGAGAATATTCAAAAACGCAAACGATGCTGTGGCAACAACAGCCGATAATAAACCAATTGTATCGAAAGACATTTCTGTTATGGAAGCAATTGCAATTCCAGAAAATATGACCGCTAATGATACATAAATCTAATAATTACAAAAAATAAAATTTTATATTTTTTCGAGAAGGATAAAAGATTATTTTTACTAAACTTTAATGGAATACTTTTCTTTGTAAAATAAAAATGATAATATCACAACAAATATTGGCATGGAAGCTTTTACTGAAAAGAAAGTGATGTTTTAACTAAGGCATTGAGTAACAAACCATACCGGTATGAGCGTATGATACCGGTAGTTTAGAGACACTAATATGCGTGCCACAGGCCGCCAGGAATTTACCAAAACTCAATGGAATAATCATCTGCAATATATACTTGTAGGAGATCTTCTTCCAATCAATTCTCGGTACATTCCATATCTTAACGAGAGGATACGCGAAAATCGCAGTTGCCAACAATTGGGCAAGTGTCGATGTCAACGGGTACGGAAAATTATTTAACAGACTTTTACTAATAATGTTATTTAATACGCTGATAAAACACCATAAAGAACACAGAACTAGAGTCGTGAAAATATTTATATTATCTTCTCCAAAATTATCTTTTGGAACACTAAAAGTGTTGACAGTGTATGGCAATTCTGTGCTCTCGGAATCACTGACAGTTCTCGTTCTTCGAATTGGTAAAATAGCATGTTTCATATTATGATATGCATAGAATAAAAATTGTGAAAAATTACACGTTTAAAAATTCAAATTTGCAGTGATTACAGTTAATGCAGATGATTAATTAGTTTAAATATTAAAACAAAGGATTAACTTTCATAATAATAACTTTTTTCAAAAATATTTGATTTAAAGAGGGATTAATTTTGTAACTGATTTACTTTGATTTTTTCCAAAACGTGATAAAAAATAATTACTGTAAAATAGTGACTTTGTCTAAAAAAATACCATTTACGGGTAGTTTTCTTTCAGTAAAACGAAATTATTTGTATTGAAAACAATAGAATTGACACGTAGATGAATGATGGAACAAAAGAATCATAAAAAAATAAATATTTGAATAGTAAACAGTTATAAAACACAAATAATTGAATAAAATAATAATATGAAAAATTAAAGCATTGAAATAAGTAAATATAAAAGAAATAAAAGATAATTTATAATTATATTTAATAAAAATAAAAAAAACATATTATGGGTGTGACGAATGTTTGGAATTATTTGGTGTTTATATTGGTGCATGTTGTATGTTGATTCGGATTGTGTCTCTCGTACACAGATGTTTGTTTGGTACGTCGTGGCACATTAAAACGTCGAAAAAACATCAAAAAATGTCGAAAAATTATTTTAAAAATGTTTAAAAAGATTTATTTATAATAAATAAAACCAGCCAATTCCAAAATATGTTTCTGGATCTCTATTGGCTCGGCCTATTTAAAAAATATTAATTTTTCGTTAAAAACCACTTATTTCTTTTTTCTCCTACTGGTTTCACCATTCGTCAACATACCTACCTAAAATTTCATCAAGTTCCGTTCCCATATAATATTCATGAAAATATGAGTAAATTTCTGAAAGGCAATTTGGGAAAGACTCACCTGATTTTAAAAAGTTGAAAACATTTCTAATATGTTGTTTATTAATTCTTCGGAGATGTTACGTACGAAAGGTCGATTAATTATTGGCCAATTGTAGTAACAAAGGGAGACTTATATTAGGATAGATCTTCGTTCAATCTCAAGTTTAATTAACTCAATCAATAACTTAATTCCTAATTACGCTTAAATTGATCTTCAACTTTATTTGATGAAAGAACAAAAATAACACAAGTTTTATACGAATATTTTATTCAAGTATTTATAACAATATACGCAAATTAAAAAATTTCTAAAAATATAGAAAGATATCCCTTTGTAACGTGCAGAGGTTTAGTGGACTGGGAATCACCGTCGTCCAGTCACAATCAGTTTGAAATTATATAAATAAAAATTATTATTTTGATATAATTTGAATTTTTACGAATTTAAATATATTAAATTAAAAAAAAGAAAAACAGAAAATTTAGTCTCAACCCTCACCGATGTAAGTTTAAATTTTTCCTCCAGAAATGTAGAATTCGAACCAAAATCTTCCTCACGATCGGGAAATCAAAAATCAAGGTCGAATCTTCTTCTTAATTAAACTCAATTAAGGCCAAACTGAAATTCAAATTAGTGCCAAATCTTCTTCACAACGGAAATTCAAAATTAAGGCCAAATCTTCTTCACAACAGAATTTCAAAATTAAGGCCAACTCTTCACAACAAAAATTCAAATTAAGGCCAAATCTTCTTCACAGACAGAATTAATCTTATAAACTAAAATTCAAATTAGTTTAATTAGTTAAAAAATGGTGTGGTTAACAATTATGCTTACCTTAAAAAGATATAATTAATATTAAAAAAAGATAAAAGAATAAAGATAATAAAGATAAAGATAAAAAGATAATTTAATATTTTAATATTGACGTTTCCAGGATTTTAATATTTCGAATTTTAGTTGTTCAGAATTTATTTTGTTATATAAAGTGAGAGATCTTTGAATTTTATATAAGAACTGTAAGGAATATTTTGAATGGTGCTGATTGTATGTTGTTTTAGGATTGTGTTTCTCCCACACAGATGCAAGATTTATATTTTAAATATTTTTATGACACAAAACTATTTTCAATGGTCTGAGTGAAGAGAGCCTTGAAGAAGTAGAAGACGACCATCCAGCGTCTTCGCCGGGGATGGCTCCTGTCACCTCTAAACTCTCTGCCAATTTGATTTAAAAAACTCTTTGCAATCACCGTTATTTATACTTTATTCAATCGATACTCTTTTCTTAGTTGTAGGATTTTATTAAAATTATTTACTTATATTTATTTAAATAGGTCAACCCCTTTCTTTTTTTAACAGTAATTCTTCTTATACTTTATTTCACTCTCATAATCTCTAACACTAAAGTCTTCTTTCAAAGTTTCTCTGAAATCTGTCCGAGAAGACTAACTATTCACAATCACTTCGGTCAACGAGACTGCTAATATTAAACGATAAATTATGTATAATCAAATAAGAATTTAAAACATTCACTATAAAAGGTGAAAGGAAATCATTAACACACATAAAGTACGAAAAGTTTTAAAACATTTCGGGGTTATCATAAAGCATATAAAACTTATTTCTACCCCACGACTAATTTCTTTCCTTTAATTCGAGAATATTTACATCACTTGTCACCTTCGTTGTTTAATTATTATATGGGATAGACATTTGTCATGAAAAGATAAAACCCAAATTTATATCAATTACCAATAGGTGGGTTGCACCATCGAAATATTATTTACACTGTTTCTGTATTAACCTAGTTTACTCTGCTTCGGGGATAGCACTTTGCATTAAACAACTGATCATGAAATAATATTGAATCTTTGTCGCCAGATAAACTATTTATTTACAACAGATTTATCAAATAATTCCTCTTATCAAAACTCCTTGGTTAAACTCCCGCTTAAACTACACCATATACATATAAGGGCTACACACCTCAATTCGCAACACTATAAAAAACTTATCGTCTCCCTGACTTCCAATAAATCTATTAATTTAGGAGATACGAAAATTCAATGAAACTAAATCAGATTCCTGAACTAATTCACATAAATTTCGACCGATAATTGATTAATAAAATAAATAGTTAAATCGGTCTACGAAATTATGTTCAAAAAAATTACCAAATTTATTAGCGAAACTTGATTGGAAAAACAATTTCTAAATTTGTTGACGAAAACTAAAATAAATGACGATATTGAAAAAAAACAAATAAAACAACTCTTAATAAAGGTTTTACTATTAATATCACCATTTCGATCATATTAAGGTGTTAAACTCTACAATACAAAATAATCTCAAAACTTATCCTCTACCATCTATCTCCGGTCTATTTATTTATTCAAAACACTTTTAAGAATTTAAATAACTACAACTTAATAATCTTTCGATTTTTTTCAATTCATTCTATTAATTTCATATAGTGAATTCGATTTATGATTTTAGCCCTCATTTTATATACACAATATTTATTGATATTAAATCATTCGTTAACTATTATAAACTCGGAAGTCTTCGAGGTATTTACATCCATGACTCAAGGAAAATCGGAATAAAACAACGATATTTAAACCAGAGTTATATAACCTGGGATTACAATTCATTTTTCGACTCCCTTTCTAAAAGAAGAATCACTGCCACATAAAATAAATCGTCCGACGGATGCGGTGAAAAAGTGTATTAATTAATTACATATAAAGGAATAGCTGAATTGATTTAATATTATTTTATCCATTTAAAGCCGTTATTCACACCATTCAGTTTTGGACTGTTAATATACTAATTATATTTACAAAGCAAAACACTTTTATCTAAAATTGCTAGCAAAAGGATTGCAATTTAAATGAGATTTTATACGAAACTAATTTACTGGATTCTCCAAATAAAGTTACCGAATTATTTACACCGACTCATTCTATCTATACTATATTCACTACTCTAAGCATCATCTCACGACACCGCTCACAATTCGTCGCCACATCTCTCCTGATCTTAGAAACCCGATCAGCGAAAAATAGATTTTTCTTTGGTCATCCAGTGACAACTTAACTAACTCTGTAGCTGGGACATCTCGCAGTGCAGGATAGGACGTCGATTCCCCGCCGAAATAAATGTCTTTAAGGTTATGTATTAATGAAAAATTTTATTATATGTCGTTAGGACTCAATAAAACTACACATATTCAAATAAAATATATTAATTTCCATAACAATTATCCAAGAAAATTAAAATGAAAGTGGCATAAATAGGATACTTAAATAAATATAAAAGAAATTCGAGACGTTACTGAACGAAACCATACCTTTATTTTATTGTGAGTAATAAACTGTTCCTTTTAAAATAATAATGATAAGTTGGATTCAACAATATGCGTAAAACGTATATTAAAATTTTCGTCTTAATTGTGTGTTATAATGCTGAATGGCTCTGTTATTTATAGTAGAGACAATCCACGTAACTACCGAGATTACTGGGGGCGTTCATTCAATTATTCTGAACTCCGGTCGTGAATGAATAAGGGATGGGTGTCGTGGCAGAGAAATTTGCTGATTTTCTCTGATATTGCACAACCACCATGATTCATTTTTGTAGTGACTCTACTATGCGACTTCTATCATGAATTCGGCCGTTTCGAGTATGTATAAGTTTGTATATGTTTCGAGTATACGTAATCAGTTGTTTACTTGTTTTTTTAGTTATTTTTTAATTAAAATTATAAATTATTTTATTTTATTTCAGAACGCGCTACAATGGAGTGTCAAAATGAATCAGCACCGATTTTCCAAAATTTTAATTTTAGGAACCTTCAAGTGCTTAATTTTTGGAATTGATTAATTAGAAATTTCATTTTATGTTTTTAACAGGGTTTAGAACTTCTCGGTTCGGGACGCTTACCTCAGTCAGGGATCCTCCACAATTTGCCGGAATAGGTGGGCCTGGAGGTAACCGATTGTTAATGAGGTGGTTTTTCTAATTATTTTAGTCACAAGGGATCAATTATCCTCAAATGTCGGCAGTCATCTGGACGTCAAGTCGCTCCATCAGAATGGGTTGCACGGCTACCTCCGTTGTCTCGGATGTTTTATATAAATTTGGTTTTTCATTTATTTTCGTTCTTGTAAATGATTTTCGTCACACACATTTTTGGTTATTTTATAATAAGGACAGGGGATCAGGATATATTTTAAAGGTCTCAGTTATTCGATCGTAACAAATAATATGTTTAAAATTATTTTTTAATTAAAATTATAAATTATTTTGAAATTGAATTGTAAAGAAATTGTATTTTAAATTTGTTTGAATAATAAGACGTTTAGAAATAGAAATAAAAATTTAACAGTCAAGAATGATGGCTAGTTAAAACGTTTTGTGGAGAATTGTCCTAGTGCTAATTCAAATTGTAATATCAAAAAATATGTTGAAAATACAATTATTGTTATTAATCAGAACTATTTCATATTCATTTTCTTACATATTTAATTTTAATATTTTACACTTACTAATTTATAATTTTATCTTAATTTTATTTTATTATTAAATACAAAAATTACTATAAACATAAAATTTATAAAATATTTTGATTATTATATTTCGTCATTATAACTTTCATTTATTTCCTTTCGAAATTTTATCATCAATAAAAGATAATACTAATAAAGGTTTTGATTTACCATTTGGTTTTCTTTAACTCCCTGGCATCCTATAAAATTTTATGAAGCTCCAGTATAATTTTACCATAAATTTCGATTCTTAACCCCTTAAGTTGTTTTATAGTTGTTTCCTTTTTACAAAAATTTAATGTAACATAAAAGAAAAATTTTATCTTCATACAGTTTCGTATAAATTTTATCCAGTCTTTTGAGCGTGGAACGTGAAAACGTCAAAAAAACATTGAAAAAAACGTCGAAAAATATTTATTAATAATAAATAAAACCAACCAATTCCAAAATATTAAAAAAGCTATTAATTTTTCTTTAAAAACCACATATTTCTTTTTTCTCCTAATGGTGTCACCATTCGTCAATATAAGGAATTTTTGAAAACACGATCTTTCTTCGAATTTTAATTTCTGCATAAAATTTTTTAAGTTTTGGATACAAATTACCAAATATATTTCTGAATGAATTGTGCCATTCTTCAATGGAATTATTAGTTTGTGGAATATCATTAAAAAGACATGTTCTTGCATTCCATAAATGCAATGGAAAACTGACCTTACCTAAAATTTCATCAAATTTCGTTCCTATATAATATTCGCGAATCGAAATCTAAATGTAATCTAAGTTGAAATAAATAAAATGTTATTATAATTTTAATTTTTTAAAAAGGTATTTTAATTGAAATGAAAATGTACGTTACAATGTTAATTAAAAAGGTAGTGTTAAAATGAAAATGTAAAATAAAATGTAAATTTAATAAAATATGAAATTTTGTATCTTGAATTATGGGGAATTCTGAATTCTCGCACCCAGTAAATTCATATTGAGTAAGTTCATTTTCATTTTCGGTGATCAAAAAAAGAATTTAAGTATTGGACGGAAACTTTTCCTCCATATTAAATCTAAACTCAGAGAAAATCGAAAATTTCTTGATATTCTCGATATAGGAATAGAAACATTCGTCGGAAATGATATTTTCCCAATCATTTTTGAGGATTTCACAAGGATACAGGAATCATAATAAATGAGCATATCGAACTTGTCGCTCGATAGATTCGCTCAGTGTATATTTTCAAATGTGTAATCTTTTGGGATACTCTTCGTCCCGAAACCGAAAGTCATTTGTCAATGAATAAGTCAAATACTAGAATTATTAATACATTTAAAAGTAAATCATATATTCTGCTTAGATATTGCGCATTTAAACAAAATTCAAGACCGTGTTTTTTTCAAAATTTTATTATTAATTTTAATTGTGACGAATTCCACAAAAAATACATTATCTTGCATGCAAACACACACACGCATATCGAATCACAATGAAACACACATTGACAAACATTTTACAAACCTTATTGGTCAATTTAAAACAAACAAAAAGATCACATGATCTTCATTTAATCGATTTAAATCGATTAATAATCATAATAATAATAATATCCAAAATTCGACAAATTTCAAATTACATTTTTAGATTATACATGCAATTTGCTTAACAGCCGAGTGAACAAAAAAATGTCAAATTCTTGTTTATTATATATATATATATAAACTGTATATATGTGTACATATACAGTACTGATAAAATTAACTGGGAGAAGCCTAAAATTTCATTTCCCCCCAAAAAAACATATCACAAATGAGATCCAAGCAATCAGGTGTTTATTTTATAGGAAAATGGGACCCCCACAATTGTTTAACAGTTTATGGACCCTTTCAGGTATATTTTAGCAAAGAGACACGCACAGGTTGTGAATGTCACTGTCATTGTGCCAAACGTGTTGAGCTTGCGCAATCACTTCTTCATCTGTGGTGGCGCTCCCAATCTTGTAAACATTTTGTTTCAGCATGCCCCATACATTCTCAATAGGGCTAACATCCGGTGAGTGGGGCTCCCAATCAAGGAGCTGGATGGTTTGCTGATGGAAGAAAGTCATGGTTCGCTCTGTCTTGTGGCAGGGCACGCTATCCTGTTGAAACTCCCAGGGGCTGTTGGGAAATCTCGTAGCAGCCTGCGGTATGAGATATTGCTGCAGAAGGTTGACATACCTTTCAGCATTCAGAGTGCCTTGAACGGGGACGAGGCAGCTCGGGCCTTTCGCAGATATGATTCCCCAAAACATCAACTTCCGGGTGAATGTGACATTCCGGACAATGTGGATCTCACGGATTCGACAAACCCTTTGGACGTCGAACGAATGGTTTTGCTTTATGTCACAATTCCACCGTCGTCTCGTCACTGAATATGACATGTACAGTAAGGGTTGGGACCAGCAGTGACTTGAGAATAGGGTAAGCAATGACAATTACATGCACGTGAGCCCATTGGTGCCTATCTTTCTTGCGGTTGGTGTAAATGAAGGGAATCCCAAGTGGTCGATAGGCATACAGGCCACATTTTCTCAGGAGTTTCTTCACTGTGTCGAGGCACACACTCGAACCAATGCTGCTCATGCTGCTGCAAATTTCCTGAGTAGCCTTCGTTGGAAACTTCTTAGCTTCCGAAAGATAAGACTCTTAGCATGCCTGGTCAACTTCTCCTTCCTGACGCAATGTCCCTTTCGTCCACTATCTGCGCTTCCTGTAGAATTCCATCTCGTAATGATACGATTCACAGCACTCTTAGATAAATTCAAATCTGTAGCAATCTCGCGTTGCTTCTTAATGGTGTGCAAATACAATGCAATCACCCGCTCTCGATTCCCTAATGTGGTATCACTCATTGCGCCTCGAGAACAGAATGACAAATAATGGCTTTCTAAGAATTGACGCTTTCTAAGTATGACGCTGGTTTTGTGGAAAAAATGAAATTTTAGGCTTATCCCGGTTAATTTTATCCGTTCTGTATTTAACTTTTCGTTAATTACTTTATTTAATTTATTTAATAATTTTGCACATTTAATTTAATTTTTACTTTAATTTGTTTAATTACTTTAATTTTATTTGTTTTTTTACTTTTACTTAATTATTTAAATTAACTTTATTTAATTAATTATTTTTATCAGTTAATTATTTATATTATTTAATTTATTTATATATTTTCCCTAAACCTGGCAAAAGTTCGGTCAAACCGATTTATTTCCCCTCCAAGTATATTTAGAAATTTATTCACTTAAGCATTATTTAATAACACATCATTTCATTTAATGTTTTATTAAATTTTTGTTTTCGATTTTTTAACATTTCGACGTTTTTTTCGACATTTTAACGTGGTACCCTTTTAAGAACCCTGTTTATGACTAAATTCTTTTTGATTATTATTTTATAAAAAAAACCTCAGTTTTGTCATCACGATTTTATTTTATAATTCTATTTTGTTGTGAGGCTTTTCATTTACTTGCGTTATTTATTATAATCATTATGTTTATTGTTTAAAAATTTTATGATGTGTCACAACTTATTATGACTTTATTAACTTATATTTTCTAAATTTCATGATGAGTCACAATTTATCCATTAAGTATTTCTTAACATTAATTATTCTGTATTATTACCACAATTTCGTGCATAACTTATTGTTGTGTGGTGAAGTACTGCAACGAGCAATTTTGGGGTCAGGCCTACATATTGGTATCATGGTTTAATTTTGTTTGTACGGACATGGTGTATGATGCGATTTGGTTTCAGGCTGAATTTAGCTCTAAATATCAAGTTAATTATAGGCTACGTACTCAATACAGATCTTCTGGTTGCGAGGACTGCAGAAGCATAGTTGTTAGGAATTAAAAATATTAGGAAAATTTTTGAAATAAGGTTAAGTTAAATATGTACAAATAAAAATTTATATATAATTAAATATGTAATGTTTGAAAAAAGAACTTACTAATATTAAGAAGATCTAATTAAATTGTTAATATTTAAAATTTTTTGAGGGTTTTAAATACAATATAAAAATTAAAATTCATAATTTTTATATGCGTAACGATTTTTAAAAATTAAATAAAACGATTAAATATTTTAAAATTTTATCGTAATTTAAAATTGATTTATAAAATTAAAATAAAAAATCAAGTATTAATATTATAAGTATTTTTATTTATATCTGTTTAAGATTTATAAAACAAATTCTTTCTCAAAAAAAGTTTGTTTAAATATTAGATTTAAACATTTTTTGTGTTGTAAAATAAAGTTTGGATAACTGAAATAAGCCTTAATAATAATTTCGAGGATGTTCCAATAAACTCTAATAAGAGTCAAGAGCAGCAAGATATTGATGAAGTACGTTATAGATGTGTAGGGTATTACAAATCTTTAACTTTAAATATAAATCTTTATTCTTTAAACTGAAATCTTTAATCTGAAATCTGACTCCAATCAATCAGAAAGGACTTCCAACATAAATATATAAATGAATGAACACAAAATTCTTTTTCCAAATACTTTATTTTTTCAATAACATAAAATAGCACACAGCTTTATATTGTTCAATTCAATAGTATTAATAGACGTATTCACAAACGGGTATTCGAGTTTATCAGATCACAGCTTGTTTATTTTTAAACTCTAAATCTTCTAAACGAACGATAACCGTAACAATTGAAAGTTATAACGATCTATTTCTCCTATACAGGATACTATTGATCAGTACTTTCAATAGAGTAATATTAATCGAATAAATAAAAAAATGAAATTAAACTTTACGATTCTTACTTCTTGTTGTTTTAGATTAGAAATTTTTGGGGGCCAACTAAACTAAATTTGCTGTTGTTTATATAGTGGTTTTCGTCGGCCTTGAAAATTGATAGAATAAAACAAAGACTAAAATATTTTTAATTTTCAATTCCAAATTTTGATAAACTAAATATTATTTTGTTTGAAATTAATAATTTTATCAAAAGAATTATTTTAAATTTTTTTCTACATAAAATTTTATCAAGTGTTCATAAGTATTTTCGAAACCCTAACAGATGTATTTAACATTTTGGGCTCTAAACAAAACCAATGGGGAAAATAAATACAAAAAGAGTAATAAAACTTGCGGTGAGTGATATTTGCGGTGAACTACAATCACGTCGGGACGTCAAGATACCAGAGTTTCCCGTTCATCTGACACAATGGAAGCTATTCTAGTGGGTCTGTCAGATGGATAGCTATTTTGCAGTCTGCAACTTTTTACGGCAAGTATGTGGTTTCTGGAAAAGAATAGCCTGTCGAAGCCAGTAAGACAAGGCCATGGAACCATAAATGGTGGAGGTTGCAGAGAAATCGGCAAAGCGTCTCAGAGATGAGGATTCACTGAAGGGCAAATATTAAATGTCCAATTGCAGTAGCGGTTTAATGTGGTGTGACGCAAGTTCAATCGTGATCAGTATCTTTGCAAAGAAAGGAGGATCAGTGGTGGAGGAAACCTCGTGGTTGCTGAAGGAAGATGACTTTCCTCACATCCCCCTAGTATAGTTTAAGCTGCAAATGATGTGATAAAGGCAGCTGTTTTGTGAGGCCGGAGCGAATTTGAACTAATGACATAAGCGATGACAGGCGATAGACCAGTTGAATCCATGGAATGAGTGAGTCGCTTGTTAAAGTATGCCTCAGTGAAGCCGACGAAATGGAGGTCCAAGTACTAGATGAGATCCGTCAACGCCATTAATTATAGATTGATGGAGTTCCGTAACATATATTGCATGTAAGTTGCGTGCCTAAAAGTAGGACAACAGATGCGAGATTGAAACCGATGTTTTTGTGAGTGGTCCCGAAACGAGTAAATGCAGAAGATGATTTGTCAGTGAATTGTGAAACAGTTGACGCGGGGAGTGATCAACCTTAGGATTACGAGATGAATGAGCAGAGACCACATCAAGTGATATTGCAGCAAGCTCGGGTCAAGGATTTCATCTGCATTGGAGTACAATCATCACAAGGGAGCAGGACTCTTCAATACACAAAACATAGCGTAGATTTTCTACATATGTCAACATTCGTTAAACATCAATTGTGCAGCATCTTCGTGATCTTGGAATATGCACGAGGCACTACTAAGTGATGTTTTAGAAATTGACTAAAATATAAGTAGTAATAGTAGCCTTCGAACGGGCGCAAAATTTGGCCAAATCGGCCGAAAAATCCCCAAATCCAATTTTCAAAAACGATTCCGTAATAAAAAAACCCCAAAAAGACACTAATAATAGCGTTTTTTAATGTTTTTTTTCACTTCCTATCTGTGAAAATATGTGATAAATTCACACGTTAAAAAACACAAAAACTTCATAAATTATTCATTTTAATAC
>MQRK01226312.1:7405-22944 GCA_001938485.1 Girardia tigrina
GTTTGTCAATTTGAGTGGCTTATTGTTATTGACAAGAATTGTTAACACGACTAAGTCATGGTCTGATCCACAGTCAAAGTTGGGATAACCTTTGACATTCCTAATTCTGTTACATCTGCACTTTTGTACCAGAAATAGGTCCAATAATAATCTCCGCTTCGTGGCAGGATGTGTCCAGCTAGTTCTTTGCGTCAACTTGTGCTTATAGAACGTATTTTCTATTCTTAAGTTGCACGCCTCTGCGAGATCTATTAGAAGTTCTCCATTCTCCGATGTAACCTTTGAACTAGTGTAGCACCCTACCGTCTTTTCATTTACATCCGTCCGGTTAAGTCAGCAATTGAAGTCGCCTCCAATTACCAGTTCAAATCGTCTCTTCTCAGTGTCAACCGTCGCTTTCTCGATATGTTCTTGTAGTGTTATAAAGAACTCTTCTTTCTCTTCACTCGAGTATCCACTGTTAGTTGGAACGTATACACCCACTAAAGTGATTGTCCTGTGGGGTATATGACAGAGAAAAACTCTCTCGCTAATTGCCTCAAATTCCACATCTTTGGAATCTCTTGATCGAATCATTACGGCTACGCCTCTTTCACGAGTGCCACTCGTACTGCCACTATGATGAATCCTCCATTCCCCGAATGAGGTGATGTCGTTTCCAATCCAGTGCGTCTCTGTGAGTATGCACAATTCAATTTTCAACTTCTTGAAGATACTTGAGATGTTTAATATCTTCTCGTCGGTCAAACCTCTTACATTCCAGGTTCCAATCCTCAGTCCACTGCATGTGGAATCCTTAACGAGGGATCCCCCTCTCGGGAGTTTAATGACTTCGGGTCCTTCCAGACCCCTTGTTTGGGTTTTTCTAGCGGCTTCTTAGCGAAAGACAGAGTTGCTGGCACTGTCGATCCGTCTACTCATTTAGCCTAGATCAAGGGAACCCCCCTTCTATTTCTAGAAAGGGGAGAAACCCTCTTTCTAGTTCCCAGGATACACCACGGGGAGGCGAACGACATTGTATCCATTTGATTAATAAATTTTTGTTTCTGTTAATTGCACGTCTTTGAAGTTTGTGTCCCAAAACCGCCATTATTTTTCGACCAACCTAATATTTATGTCCTTATATAAGTAAAATCTCTTGGGGCAAGTACGAAGTATTTCTCCAACAACTAAAAAATATAGGTATAGGTATGTATATGTGTCCATGGAATTTAGAAACCTGTTTTTAGAGGCCTTTCACTCAATCGATTTGCTTCAAATTTTGCACATTTACTCTTTCTTGGTGGTAATAAATGATTAGGAAAAAATTTGTTCGAAAAAACTTTTTAAGATCCCAAAATTGGAAAAAAACGGAAAATTCGGAGTTCCAGAACAATATTAATTGTAAATGATCTACTTATAAATTATAAGTAGTTTATATTAATTTTTATTGTATTTTTTAATTAAAAATTTTGAAATCTTTGTTGACTAAGTAGAGTTCTGTCTGCATAAAGAATGGATATAAAAATCTAATTTTTTGGTTTACTAGTTTTTAATATACAGATTGTCATTTAAAAAATGTCGTTTTTAAAAATAAAATATAATTCTGTATTATTTAATTTATTTCTATAAGTATTGTATAAATTTCTTGAATTTAATTAATTTTAATACAATTATTTTTGTTTTGATGTTCTGATGGACATTTTATCGTCTTTCGCGTATTTACAATACAGTATGCTGCAAACGTCTGTTGAACAGCTAAACGTTGTAATCAAAACCTGTCGCAGAAATGGAATGCAGGGAAGCAAAACAACATAGAAAGAAATCAAAGAGAAAGAGTTGATCTAGATAATTTTGCTTAAATTTTGTAAGCATCATTTGATAAAAATTTAAATATTAAAAAACAAATTCAGTTTTAGAAGCATTTTCTTATTATTTTTCTAGAGGACTTATATTAGTTATTCATATTAAGATATACATAATTTTGTATTTATATTAAAAATTTTTTTGAAAGAAATCAAAAATTATAAAATGTTTTCTCTCACTTTRAAGACTTTTATTCAATAAACTTTGTCTTGTCAGACGTACTTTTATCTTCGATGTCGAACTCTATGAAATAGTTAATTATTCTTTTCAAGTTAATTTTTTGTCTATTTCGTTCAAAAATATTATTCGTCGATTGATATCTTATTATTCAATATTATTACGTCATATATGTCAACTTTCATTTCGTAATAAAAAACCTAAAGAATGGATATAAAAATCTAATTTTTTGGTTTACTAGTTTTTAATATACAGATTGTCATTTAAAAAATGTCGTTTTTAAAAATAAAATATAATTCTGTATTATTTACTTTATTTCTATAAGTATTGTATAAATTTCTTGAATTTAATTAATTTTAATACAATTATTTTTGTTTTGATGTTCTGATGGACATTTTATCGTCTTTCGCGTATTTACAATACAGTATGCTGCAAACGTCTGTTGAACAGCTAAACGTTGTAATCAAAACCTGTCGCAGAAATGGAATGCAGGGAAGCAAAACACATGAACTTCTTACAACGGCATGGAGGGGGAATATAATCGAACTTCGACAAGTTTAATGAATAATGAAAGAGTTTGAAAATGGTACGAGAACATCATTTGACCGCATTGAAGGAATTGGTCTTCCAGAAACCGAGAAAAGACTGCAATTATTAGGTTGATTCAAAAGAAATGTCGTTTTTAATGTATTTAATATTCATTGTTTGAAATATTTAGAAAATCATTAATAAATAGATCCATATTTAAATTTGCTTTAAAGCTTAAACTTTACTCTATATTTTGATACCAAGTATGACATTATTGTTGTTAATTTAAGGTGTATTTATTTTATTTTAGAAATGTTAGAAAGGAAGGAAATGAGAACAATTTTATTCTACGATTTCAAACTAGGTCGAAAAGCGACAGAAACGGCTCGGAATATTAACAATGTATTTGGACAACAAATTTGAACATACCACTAATTTACGAATAGTACAACGTTGGTTTTCTAAGTTTCGTAGTGGCAACGAGAGCCTTGAAGATGAATAACACGGCAGTCGACCATCACAATTTGACGACGACCATTTGAAGAAGTTAATCGATGCCGACCGCATAAAAAATCATAGGAAGTCGCTCAAGAACTCAACGTTCACCAATCAAGAGTTGTTCGCCATCTGAAGAAAATCGGGAAAGTGAAAAAGCTGGAAAAGTGGGTGCCACACGAATTAATCGAAAATCAAAAATTGTCGTTTTAACGTGTTTTCTTTTCTGCTTTTGCGTAATCAAAGCAATCCGTTTCTGGATCGAATTGTAACGTGCGATGAAAAATGGATCCTATACGACAACCGGCGACGTTCATCTCAGTGGTTGGATTTCAATGATGCTCCAAAGCCTTTCCCGAAGTCAGAATTATACCAAAAAAAGCCATGGTATTTGTTTGATAGTCCGCACATGGTTAAATCCATTGCAGTTTCCTAAAACAAGGCGAAACAATTATAGCGGAAAAGTATTGTCAGCAAATTGACAAAATGTACCAAGAACTACTAAAAAACGGCCAGCATTACTCAATAGAAAGGGGTCAATTCTTCTGCATGACAACGCTCGTCCACATGTTTCAAGAAAGACCGTGCTGAAGTTAAAAGAAATTGTATATAAAACTTTACCTCATCCACCATACTCACCAGACCTTTCTCCTACAGACTATCATCTTTTCAAACATTTCATCCAGTTCCTTCGAGAACAATGATTCAGAAACCAAAGAGATGCTGAAAGAGCCTTGGACGACTTCATCGCCTCCAGAACTCCAGAATTTTATGAAACTGGAATAAAAAAACTTTTTACTCGTTGGTAACAGTATGTTCAATGTAATGGTTTTTATTTTGACTAATAAAGTTAATTCTAAAGAAATTTATTTTCATTTAAAGTTGACGGTTAAAAAACGACATTTCTTTTTCATCAACCTAATAGTTGAGGAAGTGAAGGCTGAATTATTAGCTGACTCTCGAATGTCTATTAGAGATTTATTTATGAAATTTGATGCGCCAAGACAGATGATTATGGACATCATCCACAACAAACTTAAATTTCGCAGTGTTCACTGTAAGTGGATCCCACACAACGCAAAGTGAATTCCTGCCAGAAAATTGTGGATGCGATGGACAAAAGAAACATGCAGAAAAACCTCGTTTTTACTGATGAGAAGCAATTTTATGCGCGTGGAATCGAGAACGCATCTTCCAGGAAAGCTTTGATTCCCCCTGACGGTGATGTTCCTCAAATCGCTAGGCGAATGCCCATGGCGAAGAAGTGGATGGTTCTTTGGGCTGCCAATCTCGACAGTCTTCATTTTTTTCCGCGTAATGTATAACAATACCTCGGTGACTTTACAGGTGTACATAGCATTCCTACAAGACGCCTTCAATTTGTTTAACACCTACCAGCTGCGACAGACAAGAAAAGCCGTCCAATTGGAAAATGCGACACTGATTCATGACAAAGCGCCACTCCATGTATCCGCGCATCTACCACCTTCTTGGAGATGAAACGTTGCCATCGTTTTGACTAACCCCCATACTCTCCTGACACTAACATTTGTGACCGCCTCATATTCCATCTCCTGGAAATGCGTCGCACTAATATCATCTTCGTTGATTCTCATTCCTTGGAGACCTTCCTGGAAGATTGCAAGGAGAGTATGAGTAGTGAGATCATGAGATATGAATTTGATAAACTGAAACACCACTACCAGCTGATAATTCAGCATCATGGTAATTTTGTGTAATTATATTTTTGAATGTCATTTGTGCAAAGTTATTTCTTTATTATCTGGATTTGTAAAAACGACTTTTTTAAAGGACAATCTGTAATTAAAGTTAATTCGCAATTTATTAAAATGAACATTATTTCAGTTGATTTAAATCAATCATAATATGAAATTGAAAAATAAAATTATTGTATCAGTAGACAAAAGATTAAAATAATGACGGTTAACCTTCACTCTGTGCATTGGGGTCAAATGGACCCCAGTCTATTTAAAAAGCGATTTAAAAAAAATTGAGCCAAGTAAATTAAACTGCCAACTCGGATTGCCTCAACTAATATCTTTTANNNGCATTACTAAAAAACCGAATCAAAAACCATTGTATTCAAATTAGTAACGACACTAAAATTTTGTTAGTTTTCCTTACAAAATATATCAAAATGTATATGGGGTACGATTGACCCCTATGCACAGACGCCGGAAAATTTTCAATGCACAGAGTGAAGGTTAAGGAATATTGAAGCAGTGGCGTAGCACTGCCTTCAGTGGCTTATGGACACTCATTACATGTGATCGTCGTCCGAATGAGATTGCAGATGGGGAGAGTACTCGTCTGCACGAGATGTTCCGTATCCTTGATGGAACAGCGGCAGGTGCGACCGGGTTAGATTCAAAGTGTATCGAAAACTCTGCAAACGGTACTCAGTCAAGCAGTGTAATACAAGGGTCATGGGTGGAGATTGAAGTGTCGGAGCAGCATTTGAAGCGTTGGGTCTTGTTGGCTAAAAGTTTGCAGTCAATAGGAGTGAAGATGATCATTGGAATGGATACAATCGTCTCAATTGGAGGAATGAGTGTGAGCACCGCAGGTCAAAGAACCAGATTCCGCACAGGCACCGCGAATAAACTACAACAAGCGCAGCATGAGTGTAGTGACCACAAAATAACGCTAGGTTACTCCGCTAAATATGTAAAAAAATCTCAGTAAAAAAGCAAATTAATTAATTAAATCAAAACGAATTCTTTTTTTAAAAATCAAAAAATTTCTTTTCTTTCTACAAAATTTTATATTAACCAAAACTATTATTTTTTTAAAAAAATTTTCGGAAATAAAATGAAAAGTGAACCGAAAATGAGATAAAAACATTTTATATAATTTGTAAATATTAAAAAAATGTCGAACTCAAAAAAAAATTTTCACGTCAAACATTTGTATTTCAAAGAAAAAAAAATAAATATGAATATTTAAACAAATCTTTTTTAATTTACTCTTAATGTAAACAGGTTACTATAACGATAGTAATGTAAATCATAAAATTAATCTAATCTCTTTAATTGATTATATGAAACAAGACAACCACTTTAAATCCCAGATCGGATGTGACAACCTTTGGGAAGCACCAACACACGCACACCACTACAACTGCACACAACATCACCGCAACAATACATCCAACACTGAACACACTAATGAGCATTACACGTTTCACAAAAAGTCACACTTCAACACACATAACAGCCACAACAACCGCTCACACGTACGAAACCATACACAGCACCACTCACCACAGACAGAGCAAGAATACAACGTTCCAACAAGACTCACAAACATAATATTTCACAAACACAAGGGAAACACAGATGAAGAAAACACACGATCAACAGACAAACACGCAAACATCAACACTTTCACGACAACCCGGTCACATATAGGTTACTGCTAGCGGGTATTCTTGTCTTCTGCAAAGGACATACATCGTTGATATTATGTCCAAGGTCAGAAACCTTAGTGATTCTTCATCACACGCGACTCCAAGACATTGCGCGAAAATCTATCATGGCTTTAATACGGCATCACCAATGATGTCAGGCTGGAATACCACCGCACTCTACCTGGACGCAGCGAGACGAAACCAGATCCTGATCCCATAGGCACAACTGACGCTAGTGATCATAGCCCCGCCAATATTCTTTGTTGACCAAGAGGGCTCTGCAAAAGTTTGGTTGGAACTGATAAATTTCCGATTCAAGGTGATGTACATTAAATTGCTGATCAGCTTGTTCCAGAATCTGCTCAGCGCAATGCCGGCAAAACAACTCCAGATGTTCGCACCACATCTTGTGGCAATCATACAACACGCTGAACCGTATGATCAACTTCGGCGACAAATCATGATAGCTCACAAGCCAAAATTTGATGTTATCTTGGAAAACTATTTCAAGACACAACAAATCGGCATACTGAAGCTATTAAAATTCCTGCAGAGTCATTGATGACCAAGAATTTATCCATGACAAAAAATACAGCGATTTTAAAGAAATTCTTCATATAATCGTGGTCAACAATGCAGAAGGATATTTTTGCAGCCACCAGCATGACCGATCTGCAAGAACTGGCAGCAATAACAGACAGAATCGCCAAACAATGCCTTCCAGTTCCGACAAGTGCTTCAACCTTTCCACACCCACCACTCTAAACTCAAACCTGGGATCAACAGCACAACATAACGTGCAAATCGAGGTATTGACGGCTCAGGTAACCCAGATTGCTACGTTTATATCCGACCTGGCTGCTACATTCGCATTGTTGAAGACGGAACCGAACAACCTGCAGTGCGGAAGATCTAACAGTCGGCACAACAATAACAGAAACAATTCGAAAACCATGCGAGATTTACTCTGTTACTACCACCACAAATTTAGCACACAGGTCAGAAAATGCCAGCATGGTTGCGAGTTGAGATGACTGACACGTGCATGTGGCACACTAAGTATACCGATCAAACCTGATCATAGGGCCTTATCTGCAAATACAAACCATCGAGAAACTAACTGTGTCTTCCGTTCAAGCAGCAGATACAGGAGGCGATAGCACATGCTGTGGTTTATTTACTTATGATGCACATATACTGGTCGTCAAAATGATTAACGCAAACAACTTTTTTGGGATAATTATTTTTCCTTTGAAATATTTTTATTCTGCCAATATAAATTATTTTCCTTATTCAAGTACTTATTATTATATTCATATTTTTTCTTTTAATTTTGATTTGTTTAAATAATATTTGAATATTTATCATTTAGGCGGTTTTTTAAAACGTCAAAATGAATAACGCAAATTTATTTATTTAATTATTTCATTGAAATTTCTTAATTTTATTAAAGTTTATATATTGTTTAGGTGATACTTTTTTTAGATAATAATATGAAACCAAAAGAAATTAAGGATATTGCTAAATCGTTACGTGAGACTGGAAAAACCTATAACGAAATCGGAAATATTTTAAATGTTACTCTACATGCTGCTCGTGGTTTATGTGTTAATATAGCAAGGTCTCATCCTAAGAAAACTGGTAGAAAAGAATTATTACAAAAAAGACAAATTGAAGATAAAACGATGCGTTTCAAGATTAATGGATGAAAAAACGAAAGTAAATTCCTCAAAAATTAAATAAGAATGCGAACTAAATGTATCTACGTTTACAGTACAATGTTGTAACGGAAAGATAGGTTATAGATATAAGAAGGTGAAAACACAAATTGTTTTATCTGCGATGCATAAAAGAAAGAGAGTTGAATACATAACCGATTGGATTTCCAATAATCACTGTATTTTCCGACGAAAAGAGATTCTTTCTTGATGGTCCTAATTGCTGGTACTCATATAGCATAGATTCAGTCACATTGATATTAATATTAAGACCTAAGAGACAATGCGGGGGTGGAAGTTTAATGTTGTGGCTGATGGTCCTCCCGAATGGATTATTATCATATAGGGTTATTTAAGGAATTTTTAAAGCTAAGAGTTACGAAGCCTTATTATGTGACATGATTGTACCCATAATTAAGTTAAAACTAGGGTCGAATTACTATTTTCAAGAGGACAATTGTTCAATCCACAAATCAAAAGCAATTAAGTCCTTTATGATAAATAGTAATAAAAAAGTTCTAGAATGGCCATCAAAAAGTCCCGATATTAAGATTGTAGAGGACATATGGAAAATGATTTCAGATACGGTTTATGACGGCGCATCCTTTAGAAATAAATCTGAATTACTGAGTGCCATTAATAAATGTATTTTTGAGTTAAATTCATGTAAAATGGATATAATAAAAAAGTCTAAAAAGCATCTAAATCGCAGAATGAATCAAGCGGTAAGCGGTAACGTTTCACCTGATTCGTCCATACTGTTATTCTTTTCGACGTAACAGTCGACTTATTCGATTGACAGATCGATCGTTCCATCTCCACGGTCTTTTCAATGTAGTTTTGAATAAAAAATTGAATCAATTTGATCGGCATCAAAAGTCGAAGATTATGATTTGAAATTTTATTAAAAAAAGGTTGTTTACAGCATTTTGAAGTGTCTTCACTTAAACAAATTTTTTAACAGTCATCAAAATAATTTTTATTTAATAATTAAATGTAAAAAAAATGTTTTTTAGATAATTTAATTTTGTTGGAATTTTTCTGATTAAGATGTTTCTTATTGCTAAAGTTGATGTTTTTTGTTTTTGAGGAGTGGCAGTGAACGCAACAGTGTTGATTTTTGCTTTAAAAATAAACCTTTGTGTTCAGATTTGATTTCAAATTCGATTGCACATAGTTATTTTTCTAATAATTTACTAGATAGTTTGAGAGTCGCCAGATACTTCGCCAATACTTCCAGAAAACTTCCAAAGAGAATACTTCGCTTATGAAACTGATGTAATGAAGCGTTTTCTGTTAAATTTCATTTTATCTTATAATTCATGCACATCAAGTCATTGTTGATAGATAGAAGTTCTATGAGAGCAGTAGCTTAGGGATAATATTTTCCACCTCCAATTGTACTACAGGGATAATTAAACTACTTTTATCAGGCTATTGTACGTCAATTTTTTTAAATAAACTTTTCCAATTATTTTTTAAAATATGGGAGCTGTCATAAACAAATGCTTATGAATCTATTTTAATGCTCAAAAATTGCGTTTGTGTGTTAACGTGTCTTATGTTTTTGACAATTCATTGTGCGTATTTATTGTAAATACATGTCTTTTTATTTGTGTGTAATTTATTTTTATATCTTTTTGACATAAACAAATGATGTATGATCTATATAAATGCATACAAGGTCGATTCTGATTGGAAACTTTATTATTTTTAAAATTGTAAATATATTCTTAGATACAGGAATTTATCCGAATACATACATAGCATATTTAAACGAGAACAGGTATATGTATTTTACTAAATCCTTGAAGTGGCTAGAGTCCATCCGTAGCAGTATCTATGAAGGTGTAAAGTGAGGTAGTCGTAGCGATTTGAAAAGATAGTTAATCTGTTCCCTGACTCGAATGAAGTATGCGGCACGGTGGATCGAAATTTATCATTCTCATTATGCAATAATTTTTTTCTGTTCTGCTTTTCAAACCATTTCAAATTGAAAAATAATGACTAGTAATTAAGTCAATTTATCATTACAAGAAGATTTCTCAGTATTCAGAGCAGACAACGAGTTTGCTCAGAAAATTATTCAGGTTAATAACTTTCATTTTGAGATATCGACACAGAAGAGGCTAATTCAAAAACTACAATCAAAGCTAGAAAGACAGCAGGAAGCTCTACCGTTATTGGAACTGCTGGCATATAGAGAACGGCTTGAGGAACAACTAGCACTGTTTTCACGACGGTTTACTAAGGAAAACCGAGAGACGGGAAACTGATTGAAACTTTCAGAAAAGTAGAAAATCTGATTGGCATCCGAATAGCGTTCCGCTATGCTCAACTCAAAAATGAAGGAACGACAATTTCTCACGTTAATTTTGACAATATCGGGATAAAACAGTTGACTTGCAACTGTATCAAAGAGCTGAGTACTGAAATTTCCCTTCCATCGTCAATCAGAGATTTATCTCTCCTAAAAATCATGGTGTTCGAACAAGAAGTCGGTCAGTCAGAAACTCCTTCAAGCACATTAGCTAAATAAATTGATTAGGCAAAGTGAAAGAATCATTCCAAAAACACAAAATGGGCCGCACCAGTTTAAGTGAAAGCGACAACAGGAGTTGTTAGCAGAACGAACAAACCAATCGTTTGAATCTTCTACAGCACCGAAACAATAATTTTATTAATACATGTTTTCACATTAAAACTTATTTTCCACGTATTTATATTTTCACTGCGTTGTCTTTTTGTTAGTTTGTTTGGTAGGAATTTTCAATCCATTTTTCAACATTTTTCCATTGTCTGATTAAACTGAGATTTTTCCCCAATCCGAATAACCACTAAAATAATTTTATTTCTTTCTATTTGTCATTACATTATAAAATTTTGATATATTTTCATAGTAAATAAATTTTTAGGTCTTTATCAATTATAATTTATTTAGTTATATCCTTTTCATGGATAATAGAAAAAAACATGAATAGTTAATTTAATATCTGAGTCAGTCTACTCACAATTTTTAAGCTCTACCCTTGGACTCTTACCCCGAGAAAACTCACGTGGCTATTAAAATGATTTATATTTCAAAACATTCATGTAAGGGTTTCTTCTGATTTAAACTTTCTGAAATTAAGACATTAATTTAAAACTATTTTTTAGATTTTTTTAGTAAATGATAATAAATAGTTTCATTTATAAGTTAATGTAGCAAATTACTTCATTTTCCTTTTTAAATGTTTTTAAAACTTAATTTTGGTTGATTTTAGTCCAAGGTCTACTTATAAAGTAGAATTCGCGATCAATGAAAATTATTTATCTTGATACGATGAATAAAACAGAAAATTTGTAATTCATAAATTAAATTCAGTTAAATTAAAAAAAATATTTATTCATTCATGATTCCTTTCTTGTCAATTCGGAATAATCATTTGTTCATAATTCAAAACATTTAAATGTTAATAATTTATAACTGCTTTCCTAATTTTTGATGAAACTGCCTGATGTTAACAGTTTGGAATTAAATTGTACAAATAACATTTAAAATTTATACTTAGCTATAAAAATGTCTCTGATATCAATCAAAAAGCTATTAAATCTTTGGCATTGACACGAAGTCTATTAAATTTCTGAATAACGTGATGAAAATTAAATTAAATCAAATATTTAAAAATGTATAATTAATAAGTGCATTTTAATTAAAAAGTCTAACTCGAATAAAAAAAATTATATCATGTAATATCAGAAAATTTAAACGGTATGAATATTTTGTCAAGCACTTAACCCTTCGTAACATGGTGTGACACTTCTGTAACAAACCATTGTAACTCTTACAGGATCTTTAACCATTATGTGATAAGTTATCCACCTTTAATTTTTCAGGAAATATTTTTGCAATTATGAAACTCCAAGGGGTCTACGTGAGCGAAATTATAAGCTACTGTTTTACACAATATTTATGTTTTTTTAAAATATTGAGTTACGAAGGGTTAAAATTCAAAATAACAATTAAAAAATAAAATATGACCTAAAGCACGTAGGAAAATAAATCAATTGTATTAATATATTTTAAAAATTAATTAATTTAATTATAAACCTAAAATTTAATTATAAAACTAAATTAATTCTTTTGGACTCAAACGTAAAAATTTATTTTCTAATATTTTCCATCAATTATTCTAATTGAAAAATATTTATCGCATCAATCAAGTCTAATTTACGTGTAACTTCCTTTTTCTTTTCTACAAAAAAAAGAATAATAATAATAATGTAATTAGAAAATGCCATATTTTTTTTCAATTAATTATTTTCAATTTGTTTTAATTATGTTAAATATTTATTATAAACTTTGTTTCGTAATGATAGATTAAAAATAAAATGATCGATAGTTTATATGCTGCATCATATCAAATTATAGCTTCAACGTTTATTCTCAACAAAAAGAATTTCAAGCAATCTGTTTCAGAAATAAATCAGGTTGACATTTTGGTTGAATATTAATTTATTTTTATTTCAAAAATTATTTAGTTATTAACACAATACAAATCCGATGAGGAACACCATTTATTTCGTGTTTTATTTTCCAATATTGATTTTTCAGTTTCCAATGAAACCAAATCGACCAAAGATGCGTATAAAGTGAGCGTTTAGTAAATTGCGAATCAATAATTATCGAATTTGTTATTAGTGTCAATTATTGATAAATGAAATCGCTGCTAAAATTTCCAAGCCGAATTTCTCGTCACTTATTTGTCACGCAATCGATAATCCGTTACATTTTCAAAAGGTTTTTAACAAATTATTTAATTAATTTATTTGGTTATCGGTTAAGAGAAAATCTAAAGAAAAAATTTATTTAAACCGCTTTTCTTTGAGTGTTTCTTATTTCAGTTTTATTACAAATTTTATTTTTAAAATAATTTTTAATTTATTTCCAGCAATATTCTTTTACTTTGAAATAAATATCTATTCTTTTTCTAAATTCTCAAAATAGAATAATAAATAATTATAATAAGAGAAAATTGATTTTCATTCTTGGAAAAATATTTTAAATTAATAAATATTTAATGGGATTCATTTATATAATTTTTAGATTTTTCGTTTCATTTTTTAGTAATTTGATTATATTATTTATAATAATTTTTAGATTATTTTTCATTTCTTTAAATAATATTTTATGTTGAAATAAATATCTATTTTATTCTAAATTCCCAAAATAGAATAATTAATAAATTCTTATATTTCATTATATGGAAATATTTTAAATTAATAAATATTTATTAAAAAAATAATTACAAAAATAGACTATTTAACAATTCAAAAAGTTATTGATTATAATTATCTCTAAGTTAGAAGTAAGGAATAAGTATTACTTAACTCATGATTAATTTATTAATGTCAATTAAAATATGTTGATGCGATTGGATGCTTCACTCTGCACATTCAAGCATGGTAAGAACTGCTTTATTAGAAGTGCTTCTGTAATGATCCATTCATTACAATTATCAAAATTCGAGTTCAATATTTTGAATTCACTTTCCCAATTGACAATTTCCTGAACTTTACATCTCGTCAGATATTCCAAAATTGAACTTTTCCTGCTCAGTTGAGAATGTTCGGCTACACTAATACTAAGATGATGGTTTGTTTCTCCAATGTACAATGCAAAAAATTAGGGATGTGCCGGATTTGTGACGAGTTTAAGTAAGTAGCTACTTATGCTACTTAAAGTAAATTTTTAAGAATAGCTGGAAATTGAATTAGAAAAATGAATTGCAAATAAAAAATAACTACTAATAATTATTAGAAATATTTTATTAAAATTTTAACAAATAAATATATAAATACAAACATAAATGAAAAGAAAAAAATTTTAATTTCTTATTAAATCAGAATTGTACTTCAAAAAAATTAGTCTTGAAGCATTTTCTGGAAGAAGTTTACTCCTATGATCACTGATTACTTCACATCCCACACTAAATAATCGTTCTCAATAGTATTAAAAGACAGCAGTACACTGGCATTTACCGCCGTCATATTGGACAAAATGTAATTTACGATTTTGAAATTCAATTGTTATTCTTAAAAATAGTAATTGAAATAGTTTATGTATTTACATAAATTGGGTAAATATGTAAATAAATTGAGTAAATTGGGTAATACCCAATTTACATTACTTAAATAGTTTATTGAAAAAAAATAATAGATGCACTTGAATTGTTTATTTTATTAACGTTGACTAAATTTAGGAAATATATACAGTCAAACTCAGTTATCTAGAATCGTGTGGGACGGAAAAAACATTCGAGATAGCCGAGTTTGCAGATAATGTGATATATTTTCTTTTACTTTTTTGGTGACAAAATTACCTTCGGGATAGCCGAATATTCGAGATAATCGACCTTGACTGTATGTAGATATACCTTATGACTCAAAAGATTGAAGTAAAATTAAGAGAAAATTTAAAGTCCCAGTAAATTTGAAAAGGAATTGAAGAAATTCTAAAATTGATTTTATTTTTTTTCATTTTTTTCTAAATTTTACTTCATTTTTTCTAAATTTTGTTTCTTTTCGCTTTTTTTGTACATTTGTATACCCTTACAAAATCCGGTACAAAACCGGCCAAATTATGGCCGGAGCCGAAGCCGGATTTGTAAAAAGAGCCGAAAACCGGATCCGGCCGGATTTGAACCGGATTCCGGCACATCCCTACAAAAAATGTACTTGTGATATGTAAGTTGGTAAATTTGGTTGGCCTTAATTCCTAATGGAGTTAATATTTGTGGATGCAAATAGTGAAAGATAAAATTAAGAAGGATCTTAAGATTGAAAATTCTTTTACATCAGGTTATACATTGAGCTTACGTTATTCTAAAGGATTCAAGTATCTAAAAAATTCTATTTTTAAATAACCAAATAATCTTTTAAATTTAAAAATCAACTCAGTCATTTAAAGTTGAAAATGTCTTGTACTAAATCACATATTCCTTTGAGTTTGTGCTCGAGCATTGCTTATCAGTATTAGTGTAATGGGCGAAAGGCCTCATACATTTGATAGACTGCCCATCATATCTGCAAACGAGTCCAAGAATATAAGAATAATATTGCCGAGTATAGAAACACTTGTAAATGTAATTTGAGTATAAATGATTTGATGATTATTGAGAGAGTAACATTTGAAGCCTTTTTAATAAGGTCTAGTGATCATAAAATTAATGTTCAAATGGTACAAACAATTTGTTAAGTTTTTTATTGGTTTTACTTATTAGATTATGTATTTACCCATTTCACATATATAAACAGCAAAAAAGCTGAAAATCAGTCTTCTAAAGATGAAGGTAAAATCTTCGATA
>MQRK01226312.1:28522-40240 GCA_001938485.1 Girardia tigrina
GTGGAAAAATTCTTGGGTCGATTGATCCCGATATTCTTTGTGAAAAAAAAACTTCTGGGAATTTTAATTTTGTAATTATTAAATAGATTTGCGACAACAAAAAATAAAAGAAATTCAAAATTACATTTAAATAATATTTAAATTTGTGAAAATGTTAACGTGTTTTTCATTTTTTGTTGGAAATTTTCACTACAATCTTTAAAAGAAATTTAATTCCATTACATTTTAAACAATGATCACTTTGATTTTGGTTGTTGTTTTGTGATGTAATCAATGTTGTATTTTTTTTGTATGATTTGTTTAATTTACCTAAAGAATAAGAGTTATAATTAAGTAGTAGGCTTATATGACTTGGTCAATTTAACAATAACAAACGATTATGTTAATTACGATCTGATGAATGTATTTTAAAAATTGATTTTCTTATTTTAATATTTATCTCAATTGTTAATATTGCTTAAATAGAACAAGCTTGATCCAACAAGATCGGCTTTTGTTCCACAATCAAAAATGAACAGAAGCGATGTTGAATTTATACCGGAAAATGTGGATCCTAAAGTAATTTTTTATTATCAATGTTTGTTCTTATAAAACGAAATAGTATAAAGCTCAGTTGATTATGCAATATGGTCCTACTTCTGTTCAACCAGAAGACAAATTAAACAAAACTGAAACAATTGAACAAGAGGTATTAATCAAATTTCTCAATTGAATTAATTAAATGATCTAGAATTTAAAAAATTTGAAAATGTTATTTGAAGGAGAACTGACACTTCAAACAATGTGTGACATCTATTTCAATCCAGTCAAAGCAAAACGGGAATCATTAAACAATCTTATCAAATTGCTTGTTGATGAATTAACGTATATTAATGATTATCCGGAAAAACATGGGAAGATTTATGCGGATTTGTTTATTCATTTATTAAATATCGATAATAATTTGTTAGATTTTGACTGCAAAATAAAATTCAAATTATTTCTTTTTTAAATTTTAGAGTGTCAAAAGTGGATATTAATAAAATTTATGACATATTGGTTTGTAGCCAAACTCAACTAAATGCTAATACCGATGGAAAACCAAGTGTTGGTCGAGATATTATCGATAGAATTCTATCTTAYCCGTAATTTTTTATTTATTTTTAATGAAATAAGGTCACTAAATTTGTAATAAATATATTATATTATAAATCTTTAAATAAACGAACTCGTTATTTTTTTTCAAATTAAATAATGCTTCAATTTATCAATTGAAATTAATTTTTGTTTTAATATTTGCATATTATTTTCAGAAATTCCAAAAAACCTGAGGTATTTTTGTTTTAATTTTGTTCTTAATATGTGATAATTGTCTTTCGAAGCCGTTATTAAATGAACAGATGTCAAATACGAATATTGTATCAAATAATAATACAGGAGTTGGGCCGTTAACAACAGTTACCAATACAATTGTTTTTAATAATACAGAAACGCCCCCTGAAATTGTGACAGAAAAAGTTCTCTTTATTATTAACAATGTATCCAAATCAAATGTCCAAGAAAAGGCCAGTCAATTATCTGAATTGGTTACTCAAGAACATGTCCAATGGTTTGCTCATTATATAGTTGTAAAGCGAGTCACGACTGAAGCGAATTTTCACGACCTGTTTATTCAATTAATTGACTGCATGTCTGATCAATTGAATGGATTAAGGGATAAAGTACTGACAGAAACATATAAAAATATTAAAGTAAATTATCATTCGTTATTTCAATACTCAACTAATGAAATGATTTAATTTTAAGATATTACTAGCAAATATGAAGAGTGATTTATCAGATTTCAATGATCGACAGTTGCTAAAAAATCTTGGGAAATTTTTAGGAATGATGACCCTGGCCAAAAATAAGCCCATTTTACATGATGTAAATGTTTTATGAAGAAATATTTTACTTATTACGTTTTTACTAGGACATGAATTTAAAAGACATGTTATATGAAGCTTTTAACAAAGGTCACATAGAATTGCATTACGTTGTTCCTTTTGTCACTAAAACTTTAGAAGGAGCGAAAGATAGTATTGTCTTTAAACCTCCTTGTCCTTGGACCATGGCAATATTGCGCGTTTTAAAGGAATTACATGAAGTGGAGAGTGTTAAATTGAACCTTAAATTTGAAGTAAACTGTCTAGCAGATTTAAATTAATTTTCATTTTATACTTAGGTTGAAATTCTATGTCGCAATTTAAAATGTGATTTTAGTAAATTAGTTTCAGCTAGTTTTCTAAATGATCGCAATGTTCGAATTGAAACACAATTGTGTAGAGTTGTAATGTCGGTTGCTAATATGACACCGTCATCGGGAACAATTGACAATATGCCCAGTGACAGTATTGGAATGCAAAATGTGTTTGGAAATCGCACTGGAATGCATTATATTCACGAGGCTCGATCTCTAAATATGTCAAACCCACGGCCGCAAAATTTGGAATCATTGGACACAAACAGAGGTTCAATGAGATCAAATATTCAATATTCACAAGCACTGTCGACCAATATTTCTCAATCAACTGCTGTCATAAATTACCAGAATGTGTCTTTGCGTTCGGGCGGACAAGATGTTTCTCAATATTATCCTATGATTAGTAATGCACAGCCAAATTTTACAAGTAGCCAACAAACCAATCAAATGCAGCCAAATAGTTTGGAGCACGCAAATTCCGCAATGAGATCATTAAGTCTGTATTTAAATTGAATATTTTAATTTAATAATATTTTTTAATTTAGACATTCCATATGAAGAGCTTAGTACAACTCATATAGCAAGTTATTTGAATGTGGATGACATTCCATCTCAGATTTTAAATCAAATTCCTAATCTTAAAATTCAACTCATAAACATAATGGAAAAGATTGTTTATGAGTTAGTTTCTCCATTGTATGAAAGATGTGCCAAAATAACAATTGGAACTGTTGATCAATTAGTTTCAAAAGACTTTGGAACGGAAGGTGATCTTAGCACTATAAAGCAATATGCCTTTGGAATGTGTCGAAATCTCACAGCAGGGCTGTGTTTAGTGACAGCCAGAGAAATACTTGGAGTTAATTTAAATACTGCCGTTAAACAAACAATTCTTAATGAATATCGGCATGTAAATACACAAGATAAAGAACAAGTTGACAGTTTTGCTAATAAAATTGTTTCAAGCAACAATGAGATATGTGTTGCATTTCTACAAAAGATTGTTGCCGAAAAAGCTATAAGTGAATTAGAAAAAAAATTGAATGCCACAGTAATTCCTGAATCTCAAAAAAGAATTCCGGTTTTCATTATTTTTAATTTTATAAATTAATTTAACAATTTTATTATTTAAAAATTAATTTGAAAGCATCTCTACTAAAGATTTTGGGTCCGAGTACTTTGATTCGTCGAGGCTAGAGGGAAATACTCGGTCAAAGACTCGTCTAGTCCGGCACTTTGTTTAAATTTTAAAGTGCATTTTTTACTTTGTGCATTACTTTTCCCTTATACTGAAGAAAGGTTAAAAAATTAAGCTAATGACAATAAAAATTATATTAAAAAAATTCTAAAAATCAACAGAAAAAGTTTTGCTAACAATATTTTTCATACATTATAATAAATAATCTTAGCTAAACATTTTTTGTTGGACTTTTAGAATTCTTTTAATATAATTTTTGTTGCCATTAGCGTTATTTAATATATATTTTTAACTTTTTCAAAATTAAATAGAGTAAAGTATGCAAAAAGTAAAAAAAAAACGTATATATATATATATTAAATTTAAATAGATTAACATGAATTTTATTCTTCACTGTAAACTTTTAGATTATTTTTGAAACAAGATTTTGGAAAAAAATATGGAAAATGCATAAAAATCTAAAGTTTGAGATTATTTCACGCAATCTACAAATATGAGGCATTGCAATATGTTCTTCAACTATATCATACATCAACTATGATCAATTATGATTTTAAAGTTAAGTGTGGCATTAATTAAAGAATAAATGGATTTATTAGAAAAATTATATCATGCAATATTAACTATTGAAGCAACATCAAAAAATTCTGAAAGAACTTTTTCTGTTGTTTCAAAAAAGAATGTATTAATAATTGATTTTTTAAGAAAAAAAATAAGAGTCGGACTCGGCGAGTCTAACCTATTTGGACTCGGACACGACTAAATCCAAGTCTCCCCATTTTTTTCTTATTTTTTTTCCATTCTTTTTATTAGCTTGCTTTCGATATATAATTTATATATATATATAATATACACGGGTGGCCATAAGTCGCTTTACCCAGTTTTAATAATAATAAACACAAGATTCTAAATGATTTATAAACAAAAACCAGATAAAATTTTTTGTTTTAATAATTATTTATTTAAAAATATTTTATTTTGTTCATTGTTGTTCACAATATTGGCATGGCACGACAATTAACACTTCAGCAACGAATTTTTATAGTAAAGCAGTGGATAAAGCATGATAGAAATTCAAGAGCTGTAGCTGCAGCATTTGCAAAAGAGTATACTAATGACGCGCTCCTCCATCACGACAATCAATACATGTTTTGGCTAAAAAGTTTCACGAGACCGGCTCTGTAACTGACAAGAAAAGAAGTGGGTGCCCTAACATATGAAAATAACAAATATGAAAACCGATGAAAATAAAGAAAATGTTAGAACTTTCTATCAGAATGCGCCATCAACATCCGCAGTTCGTGCAAGTTTGCAGTTGTATATACCACACACAAGTTTACGTAGAATAATGAAGGACATTGAGTTGAAAGTTTGGCGACCTCGTGTGCTCCATCAAATAAATGATGACGATTATGATAGGCGCATAGAATTTTGCGAATGGTTACAACAACAACTCCATGAGAACATTGACATCAGGGACAGAATAATTTGGACCGACGAAGCTTCATTTAAGTTGAATGGTCACGTTAATCTGCATAATGCCGAGTACTACTCCACTGAGAATCCTCATCTGGTATGGGAGACCAACAATCTTTATCCATGAATTTGTGTGTAGGGAGGAATACGTTCAATTGGTGTGCTGGGTTCATACTTCTTTGATGGAACGGTTAATTCTGAGCTATATCTCGACATGCTGCGTGATTTTTCCGTACCTCAGCTTGACACAGATATCTACGTTTGGATGCAAGACGGTGCTCCCCCTCATTATGGTAGAAATGTACGCGACTTTTGGATAACACTTTTGAGATGTGGATCGGCAGGAGAGGAACGATTTGCACGATCACCGGACCTGATACCTTGTGATTATTCAATGTGGGGTATCCTGAAAAACGCGTTTACTGACAAAATGTTCTAACCATATCCGAGTTGAAGGAAATAATTACTACAGAATTTGCATCCTTGAACAACGATAAAGACTTGCACCGACGAATCCGTCACTCTGTTCAGAGAAGAATCCAGTTGTGTATTATATCTTAAGGACAACACTTTGAAGATAAGATTTAATTGTTTTCAAGTTTTTGTTTTGAAATTATTATTGTACGCTGATTAAATAAAAGTTGCATTATTTAGAATTTTGTGTTTATTATTAAAACTGGGTAAAGCGACTTATGGCCACCATTGTATTTAAATAAAATTAAACTTATACATATAACTGAATAAATTTTCTTCAAAATTTGCACACTTACTAATTTTCGATGACAATAAATAATAATGTGAAAATTTGATCAAACTCGAAAATCAAAAACGTTTTACGATTATCCAAAAGTTTTTAAATGTTTGGGTTTTTTTCCTTCCATGCTTTATTTTAAATTTATTGTAACAAATGATGTAAAAATTTGATCAAACTAGTAAATCAAAAATTATTTTTTTGCAAAAAAACGTATTACGATTATCCACAAATGCTTTAACTGCATTGAATAGAAATGTGCTTCATAATAAATTTATTTTGTTATTAGTAACTATTTAATTGGAAAATGGAATTGTCAAAATTTTATGTATGAAATTTTCTCGTTTACAAAAGATAACAAAAAAATTCTGTTAGCTAAGTAGAGTTCGGCCCGTATGAATATAAAAATATGTTGTTGATTTACTAGTTTACTATTTTTCAAAAATATATTTAAAATTCTATACATAGTATTATGATCAGAGTATAACTTGTTGCACCATTTGAGAAAGTTCTATCTGAATATGTGTGTTACACACTCATTTTAATGCAACTTTTTAATAACTCATATTTCTTTTAAAAAACTTCAATAATATATTTTCATTCTTTTTATTAACTTACTTTCTATAAAGGTATATATAAATATATCCATGGAATTTCGAAACCTGTTTTTGTAGGCCTTTTTTATTTACTCAATCAATTTTCTTCAAACTTTGTACACTTAATCATTTTCGATGAAAAAATGATTATGTAAAAATTTGATCGAAAAAAAACTTTAAAAACCCAAAATGGGGAAAAAACGGAAAATTCGGAGTTCCCGCACAATATTAATTGCAAGATATCTATTTGTAAAATTCTAAGTTGTTTATTTTAATTTTTATTGTATTTTTTAATTAAAATTTTTAAATTTTAAAAACTTTGTTGGCCAAGTCTGCATAAAGAATGAATATAAAAAATTTAATTGATTTAAGATATAAAAAAATTTAATGAAATGCATATAAAATTGAAAACCCTTTATACGGGATTGGTCAATCGAAAAAGTCCCATCATTCTTCATAATAACACTAGACCTCATATTTCAAAAGTGACTCTTCAAAAGCTTAATGAGTTGTGCTATGAAACCCTGCCTCATCCACTATATTCACCAGACCTCTCGCCAACGGACTTCTACTTTTTTAGGCATTTGTACAACTTCCTACGTGAAAAAATTTTCAAAAACCAAAAAGATGCTCAAAACGCCTTCCAAGAATTCGTCGCTTCGTGAACCGATGCTATTTATGCTAATGGAATAAAACAACTTGTTTCTCGTTGGCAAAAATGTATTGATGCCAACGGTTCATACTTTGATTAATAAACTTTTGTTTCTGTGAATTTGCACGTCTTTGAAGTTTGTGTCCCAAAACCGCCATTATTTTTCGACCAACCTAATATAAATAAACTAATAATCTGAACAATTTAAATTAATTCTAAGTTAATTTTTATGAGCTTAATATCAATTATGTAAATTGGTAGATTTATTCACAACAATTTCTTATTTGATCTCATTTAAATAATTTTTAATATTTTTGTTAGCTTCAAAAAACGGCACAAGAACTGCAAGTTTACGAGAGTTTCAGTCGCAACATTCCAGGATTTTCTTCGATCCCGCATCCTCTACAATTAACCTCTAACATGCCAGTTCCTTGGAGCGCAAATGCAATGAATAATCTACTTCATCAAAAGTCTCAATTGGCAACTCGTCAATATTCGGTAGGTACCGGGGAAAATATAATAGAAAATCCGATTGGACGAATGATATCAGAAATAGAAAGACAAATGACGATAATCAATTCAATTGCTCGAACTGATATATTTATTCGTAGTTTGAGACAAATTCTAGACACAGCATATCTTGCATTGCAAAAGAATGACGCTCAATTGATACACCGATTGATGAGAGAAACAGTTTCCAGTTTCATGAATATGTATCACACTCAAATTACAAAGGATCATGCTCCAGCTGGTCTGGAGATTATGGAACGGTTAAAAGAAGCTCATATGTATGCGTTGAGAATTATGCAACCTTTTGAAGAAACATCTGGATTCATGTCTGTCAACAAACAGGTAAATAATAAACATTTTTTGAATGCCTATCGATCTGTTTCATACGAAAAGTTTTAATTTAATATTTAGTTATATTTTTTTTCAATTTGAATCGAAATTTATGACATTTTTGTCAATTAGGTCACCCTAGCGTGGACTAAAATGGATGATTTACAACGGCATGGGCCTGGAAAATGGAACGCTGAAGCGTTTTGTGAATTACTAAAAACACACGTGATTTGCTTACCAGTAATGGATTCGTTTATCGCTAAAAGAATCTCTGAAAATAACATTTCTGCTCTGTACTTCATACTGGATTTGTTGAAGAATTTCGTGACTGGCGATAAACGAGAATTTACCGTATTGAATGAATTCGATCTCAGTTCTACAATCGATGCTATGAATCAAGCAGTTCAAAAAAGCCAAATCAAACTGCAACCGAAAGAAGCCAAATTATTGACTTTTACTCTTACTAAAATTAATCAATTAATGGATCTTGGTTGCTTAGAGAAAAGTATAACGCCAGTATATTTGTATAATGGAATAAGTTTGAGTCGTGAATTCGATGATCCACCATCAATGCCTGAAAGATCAGAAATAATGATTCGAGTATGGATGGATCATTATTGTTCCGCGTCACAAAGAGAGAATATTCATATCCAAAACATTATAAACAATATGACCCAATCGCAACTTATTCATAGTGATGAAACGTTTGTTAGATTTCTGCGGCTGGCATCTGTTTATGTCGTCGAAAGAGCTCATAAACAACTGAAACAAGATACTATAATTCCTAATTCAAATAGAAGTGCAAGTTATACAGAAATCGATGCTTACGCAATGTTGGTTTGTTGCTTGATTTTAAGATCGAATTTGAGTAAAAATGATATCAGCGTTAAAAGTTGTTTATTAAACAAATCGCTCGGTATCATAGCCGGAACTTTGTTACAAGAACATGAAATCAGACGAGATTGGTTTCATCCAATGCCGTTTCAGCGTATACTGATCATGTTATTTAATGAGTTACAAAGCAGTATTGATGAAGACCAACCAGATTTTCAACATCATGTACTCACAGCATTTACGCATACCTTTCATGTGATTCGACCGAAATGCGCTCCTTCATTTGTTTTTTCTTGGTTGGAATTAATATCGCATCGATCGTTTATATCAAAGATGTTAACCAATAGTAATTGGGAATACACTCATTCGTTGTATATTCAGTTATTATGTGATTTATATTCATTTCTACGACCTTATCTTGAAAATCTTCATTTACCTAAACCGGTTCAAATGATTTATAAGGGAACCGTAAGCCTTACTTGTCTATTGATGCACGATTTCCCAGAAATATTGATTAACTATCATTCTTTACTTTGTACCATCATTCCGATCAATTGTATTCAATTAAGAAACATCATTTTGAGTACGGTCACTAAGAAAATGTCGCCTTTACCCGATGTTTTGGGAACTACTCATTTAGAACAGTTAAATCAAATGGAAGATCCGATTGGTTATTGTATGACAGCAGGAGATAGAATCAAACCTATGAATTTTCGAATGAAGCTCGATTCCTATTTGGCCACAAGAGCGCCGGTAAAATTTTTAAGTGAACTTGTAAATGGTCTGAAAAAAGATAACGATAATTCAATGTCGAATATTACTGTACTGTATCCCAAAGATATCAGTAAAATGACTAATATTTTGGAAGAGCAGATTACACGTCCCGCTTTTTATTATAAATCCAATGGAACAATGCATTATGATATTGATTTGATGAATAATATAATACTTTATCTCTGCATAACAGCTGTTAAAGTTTTGAGAGAAAAAAATATTCCGTTAAATATCAATACTATTGCTCACACAGCCCAAATGGATATTATCCAGAGTTTGGTATTGAATCTTGACAACGAGGGAAGATTTTTACTTCTAAACTGTATGGCGAATCAATTGAGATATCCAAATAGTCATTCATTTTATTTCAAAAATACATTATTGTATTTATTTGCCGAACAGCCTCAAGAATCTGTGAAAGAGCAAATTACCAGAGTAATATTGGAGAGGATAATAGTTAACCGACCTCATCCATGGGGATTATTAGTCGTTATGAATGAACTATTTAAGAATCCATCATACAAATTTTGGGATCACAAATTCCTGCATTGTTCTGAAGAAGTGGAAAAGTATTAAATTTAATTTTTCTTTATATTTTTTATCTTTTTATTTTAATTTAGGATTATTGAGTCAGTAGTTAAAGGATGTCGGGGTTCAATTCCACCGCAGATAGAAGAAATCAACAATCCAGGAATTATTGCTGAATCTTAATCGAAGGCAGATTTGTAAAAAATATGATATACATATAACGTTGTAATTATTTTCGTTAAAAAACTGTTATGCAATAAATACACAAGTGTACATTATTTTTAAATTGGATTATTTTTACCATTTTTAAATCGATAAAAACTTGGCTTTCCATTTCAGATTGCAAATTTAAGTACGAAGTATGTATTTATTGTACATAACAAGTATCTGTGCTCAATGAAATTTTTATATCCATTATAATAATATAACAAATGTTTTGTTTCTATGGAAATGATGTTTTCTTCTGTTACAACAATACAAATATACATTTAAAAAATATTGTTAGTAGTGGAAATTTTATTTAATTAAAGATTTAATGAATTGAAGTGCCTTTACTTTGCTTATTTTGAATTTTGATTATTGTTGTGTCTTATCATTAGCGGTATACCGAACTGCAGATCGTAATAAGGAACAAAACTTTCTTTTACTCGATTTACTTATTCGGTTTTTTGACGGCGATTTGTCTTTTATGTCAACGTCCAGAATACTGCATATGTACAAAGGTAATGAACTATAAGCTCTTATTAAAATATTTTAATAAGAAAATCTCAATTAATTCTAAACGCCACTTACTGGTTACCGATGTTTAACCCCTTTCTTAAAACCTCAATTAAACATCAATTCAATCTAGATAGTTTTGTAAGTACATGGTTTTCTTGGTCCTACGATAAAATATCACAATTGCCAAGCATTACAAATGAAATTATTGCAATATATTTTAAACATTTAAAATCTAAATGCTAATTGAGAGGAAAATTTGAGTTCTCTCCGTACCTAGATGGTTCATAATTGTTTTAATTCTTATTATCTGTAACTAATTTAATTTAAAAGTAGATTCCGTGTTTCAATTCCCAAACACTAACCCTAAAGTTATTTGTGATGTTTTGTCTAGTTCCGCGTTTCTATTTACTATCCGGGTCAGATTAATTGCATCAAGGATAAAATATTGATATTTACCACATGTTGACAGAAAAAGTGCAATACACCAGTCCAAAAAAGATATAATTGTAGTCAATCTGCATGTACTCTACATCAAAGAACACACCACACATGTACACATGTACCATACATACACATTTGCCGCCCTCCTTCACTTTTGCTAAAGTTCCACATGTACCCTTTCGCAGGGTTTCCACAGCCAGTGCGCTTATAGTGGTTGATGATACGAGTGACTGTTGAATAATTCCCAAATCGTTGGCAATCTCTCTGTGCTTTTTTTGTAGTGTGCAGACTAAGGGCTATCCCGCATTCTCTCTGAGCTCTCGAGGAATCTGTAGTTCATGCTCTTTTACTTGTGAATAGGTAAGAAACGATTATGATTTTGCTTGATGCAATTAATCTGTCGCGGACTTTATTTATGTGATACTGAAATATTTTTGTGCTAATCAGGTGTAAAATTTAATTTTTATAATAAAATATTTTTAGAGAAGCACATCTTTCCAAATATTTTTAATATTTGTAGGTTTGCTTATTATCAAAAAATAAATCTATAGAGTAAAATATATGTAGAATTTTTTATTAACGGATAACATGAAATAGTAGGACACCTACTATTTTAATAGTAGGTGGAAAAAAAATTGAAAAGGCGCCCAATATTGGTTTACACCTACTATTTGGTGCTTTTGTTTT
>MQRK01226315.1:0-17192 GCA_001938485.1 Girardia tigrina
ACAAATGTATCATTAGTAATGGAGCATATTTTGAATAAAGCTTTTTTATCGTTCTTTTGTTTTTAACGTATTTCTTTTCAAAATTTAATCCGCATTTCATACTTGTACACCTAATACTAGGAAAAACCTGTGTGCATATAATACACCAGATGTGTCCAGCAGCTGTGTTAGATTTCGTTTTTAAGTAATATATTTTTTTCCTTTTATTTAAAAAATATTTTGTATTAAAGAAAAAATTTTACTTTAAGAAAAGTTTATTAAAGTAAAAGAAAAAGTAAAAAAAATAATGATTTATATATATATATATATATTGATTTTTGTTTTAATATTATTGCTGTAACTCCGCAGATGTATTTTGAATTGGGCTTACTAATTGTAGTTTTTCATCTACTAATAAAGATAATTGATTTGTTGCGGTCGAAAATCCATGGTAACACATGAAACACTATTGCGGTCGAGAATCGATTATAAAACAAAAACACGCAATCCACAAACATAACACGCAGCAAACACAAAGAAGAAAGATGTTTAACAATGTAATACATGTATTTGAGATTAATGACAACATTACGTAAACCGTGAGGTGATCTTCGATCCTCTTACAGTCCAGCAGAACATTGGAAGCGCCTCACGGAAGCTAGAAATATAACATAATGAAAATAGATTAATTTGAACAAAAAGTCTACCCGATAATGAAATTTGAATAGTCGCCCCTCCACATGTTGGACATCACCAGACGAACTCGTAGAAGTGAAACGCCAGCTGACTGCACCGTCCAGAGAAGAGTTATAAACTCTGAAAAGAAAAATTTAATTTATACAAATCTAAAAAACAGCAAAGTCCGTTACCGAGCGACTAATCATTGAATGAATTATTAAATAAATTATTTAACAAATAAATAAATTTGATTGAATATACATAATATGTTATATATAATGTTAGATTATATAATATGTGGGAGGCATTATAACAGTCGTTTTATCATGTCTTTGATATAATATAAAAGTTCGCAAGACATTTTCAATATAAATTATTTCTGATAATAATAATTTGACATAATCCCAAATCTACAAATATTTTTGTCATATCATTTGTAAAATATAAAAATATAAGCAGAACAGAATTAATAAAAAAAATAATTAAGCAAGATATATAGATAATTTTTTATTAAAATCGATTACAAATAACCACGGATAGATTTTAAAAATACAAGTTTATTTACTATGGATGGATCAAGATTGGGACGACTTTTACTTATTAAATATCCTGCTGAACTGAATGCCGATTCGGAAGAAATACTCGTGACTGGAATGCAATGCATAAATCGGGAAATATTAAACAATGTTGGCAAAGTTTCTTTCTGAGCTTCCCACAATCCAACGATATTTGTCGAAGTGTCTTCCAATGGTAATCCATAATAAATAAACAGTTCGGATTTCATTGAATGAGAGACCACGTTCATGTGACTACTGTTTCTTGCAGCATCTTGTTTGCCTTTAGAAATAAGTCAATCGGATTACTTACTGTACGAACATCCTCTTATTGAGTATCCACAAGAGACATTGATTGAAGATGATCACAGTAAGACGCAGTTGGTTTGAATTGATTTACCAGGTCTCTCAAATAATTTTCTGCAGTTCGCTTTTCTGCAGCTGTAAAAAATATGGACTTCGTCCGTGGATCCAACAAAGTAGCAGCCAAAAGCAAGTTTTGACAAATGTATTCATCGAAATATTTTTGAAATGAGACATATAATTGTCTTTTTAATTGTCGCTAGATGCTCCTTCATGAGTCGCATTACAATATAGAAACGTGAGATAGTTGGATAGCTGGATCCACTAATCATTTTTATATACATGAAACCAATCATAATAACTGTTTAGCTAATTATTCAAATGAAAAAAATTTAAATTTTGTGCTTCATCAAAAACCAATATATTTTCTTCAATAGAATACATCTCGTTTTTAAACTTTTTTACTCAAAAAATATAGAACATTCAACAAATATAATTTAAATCATTTTATGCAACCAAAAGAAATTACCGCAAATTATATAAATTGATGTAATTCCTAATGTTTTAAAATACGAACTTATGAACTATACGCTCGTTTATAAATCGCTAAACGTTTAAACGTCTTAAAAATCGAAAACGTTTAAACGGTCGTTTACACGCAAAACGTGCCCACCTCAAGGTATGGTAATGATTAATAATAATACGAGTTTTAAAGACGCAGACAGAGGCGAACTCCAGAGAACGCAGCACGAAGAATCAAAATCAGAAATTAGACCTCGCAGGACGATCCGCAGACCGCCGCGTTACCAGTGTTTCCACAAGAAAATTTTTGGTGTTAAAAACAGAAAAATTTTGTAATGTTACAACCAGAAGCAATTAATGCAACATGAGCATTCTCAATAGTATTTTCCTTTAAATAACGAAAAAAATCAACAGTCCCCAAAACAGCATTATTATTCAATAATTGATGTTTATAATGGAATTGCATTGCGTTGAGAGTTTTCAGAAGTCTCATAAACGCACAATCTATTTCGCAATTTCTGTTGTCAGTGTTTCTGGAGCATCTGTAGTGATGCGCAATAAGCGGGCGATGTTTCCTGAGGAAAATTCTAAAAACTGGTTGAGGATTTCCCCCTCAGATTGATGCCTGGTGGAAACACATCGCGTTACGAAGACTACGATTGCGGAGTCGCCTCTGCAGCCTTCGGTTTCAGTACTCCGAGTTTTTTGGACTGTCTGTTTTTGCGCCTTAAAGACAGGGGACGTGTAATATCGCTGGATTGCGGAAAATGTATTTTATAATAGACTAGTAAATAACCCGTCATGTATGACGGATATAATTATATAGTTATATAATTACAATTGTAAGTAGATAATTATATTAATAATAATTCATATGGAAAATTATCATGAATAATTCTGCTAATAATAATTTTCCATATGAATTATTATTAATATAAATATCTACTTACAATTGTAAGTAGATAATATGAGCGTTAGTGAAGCAGTGAGTGACTTCGGCTTTTATAATATAACTAGGAAAAGACCCGTCATGTATGACGGGAGAGTTAAATTTCGTCTTTGAAAGTTTCTGTTTTAATTAAAAAATCGTAGTTATAATTTATTATTTATTGTTTTGAATTGGGTGTTTAAATTTTCAAATTTCTTAAATTTATTTTTTTTAATTTTCTTTACAAACCATAACTCTAAGCCGAAAACAAACCGTAATTTTAACCCAAACCCTAACCCTAACAATAACCTAAACCCTTAACCTAATCCCTAACCCGTAAAACGATTTGTGCCACAAAAAAAATTAATTTAATTATCTACTTACAATTGTAAGTAACTAATATGAGCGTTAGTGAGGCAGTGAGTGACTTGGGCTTTTATAAGATAAGAAAATATTTGTGCAGTCTTCATTTATTCTTTTTCGATTAAATTAAACACCATATAAAATTGTTTAAAATTTAAATTAATTTTTTGATTATTTATCAAAAAAAATTATTTTTGATTAAAGATTGCAAACATGTATCTTCCTTTAATTCCTAATTGAAAATAAGGAAGATTTTAATAATTTCAATATTTTTCAAAAAATATTTAACTTGGAAAAATTTTTATATTTGATTTTAACCAATGAGTTTTTATAAATAATTGTGAGTAGTTATGAGAAAAGCAGCAAGTCCATAAAATATGCAAAATGAGACTGTTTATATCTTACCTAAGTCTACTAAATCAGCTCAAGTCCGATTGTTGTTTGTAATTCAAAATGAAAAAATAATGCTTAAAAATAAATGCCATTGAATTATAATACTGTAACGACACCTATGTGTAATGGCTTCTTTCAGCGTAACAACGCTCAATTAATATTATAATTGTTTCTCATTTGTTTTCAAAACTTGGATGATAGAAAAAAATGTTTTTTAAGAATGTAGAAAGTTCTTGGATTAATTCTAGTAGTGACAATTCTAATTGCCATTTTAGTAAATATTCAAAAAGAATAAAGATCTAATTATTGTAATTGATTTTCGTCTGTTAATACTCTATTTCATCTTTACTACTTTGTCGAGGCATTTTTCCTTTTCTTTAAGGGTATAAAATTATGTACTATTTTATAAAACACAAAAATAAAAAATTCATAAAATACACAAATAATATCCTTATATATTCTCAACAATATTTAATGATTTGTTTAATGTGTGGTGTCCTTAGCCTTAGTAAAGAGATTTAATAATTTAAAAATTGTTGATCTTTTGGTTACTGATAACTACACACGTAAACATCAGTCGTAAAAAGATCGTTACTTTATCCTCAATAAAATCTCAACATTATTTCATATTGAGTTACACGTGAGGAAATAAACTTTAAAATTTAAAACAGTTGAAGAAACTTCACTATCACACGAATTTCAAATTTTATTTTAATATAAAAAAACATTTATTTAAACAAACATAATAATTTTTTATTAATTATTGAAATTTTATTTTAAGACAATTTCAAATATTATATTCTAAATTATTTTAAATTTGTAAATTTTAATTTATAAAAATTATTTATTCAATAGAGACTGATATATAAATATGGTAATTAAAAACTTATAAGTTCTCAGAATGGAACATAAATATCAGATATAAAGATACTAAAATTAATATAGTTTATTTCAAATATCTAAATAAAAATAAAATAGAAAAGTTTATTTGTCAAAATCAGTTATTTATTAAGACGTAATGTTGAGTATTTCTAAACAATAATTAGTAATTTTATCAGTGACAAACAAATTATTTTCTAAGTATTTATTGAACATATTATTTTAAAATTAGTTAATAAATAAACATTGTATTGATAATTCTTGTAAAATCCAAAATCAGGCTTTTCCTATATTTATTCGGTGACTTGAAAATAGATAATATAAATATTGCTGTTAAATCATTACATTAGCTATATGGTTTTAATGTTATTAATTTCTTTTAAAAATTGCCGTAAACTTTCCGTCTAATCCATTAATAAAATTTTGTTGATATTTTTATTACAAACTTTTATATAAGCTTTGTCTGTATGTTTGTTGACTACAATTATTGCAATTGATTTTTCAACAACTTCCAAATGCTCAATTAAACTTAAAGTTTGCATCTTTGCTTATTTCCAATGACAATACATGAATCGATAAAGAGATCTTTTATTATACGTATAAAAATGTATGTTTTTTCTAAACAATTTTTCTTAGTATATATATTACTTGTTTCATCTTAACATTATAGGCCGTCTTTGACGACTTTTTTTTATTTTTTTATTTAGTGTACTGTTTATTTTAAAATAAAATTTTTTAATTTACTGATTAAATTGATATGTATTACGTACTTTAAAATGTTAATGTAGTATTGTGGATTGGGTCTGAAATATCTGAAAAATCAATTAACCAGAAAACCATATCGATCGCTCTGAGTCGTCCCGGATTTTGATATAACCGATACAGCAGTGGGTTGATTTGATCGCCAGGTCGATCGCTCCGTTTCCACAAAACAACCCGTTGTGGGGAAATTGCAGAACACGTGCATATAATTTTAAAAAAATATATTATTGGCTCCAGCAAGCAAAATCGAAAATGCGAATTTAAAGTTTTATTTAATAAAACAAAATACATAAAAGGAATTATTTTCTTTTTTTTGCAAAATGTTTATTGTAAACACAGTGATTTGTTACAATTTAGTTTTAGTGTTTTACAGCACATTTTCTGAGTGGAAGGTGAAGTGGGACAAAGAAGAAAAAGAGAGAAGGGCTCCTAATTATCAGCACTGGAACTTTGTGGAGCAGGAGAGCAGACCAGCACTCGTGGGCCCACAATTGCAAGCGTTCATCTTCTTCTATGTTCAAATGAGAAACACGGAAGACAGCAATCGTGATGCCAAACAAACTGAGTTATAGAACTTGGAATCCAACATACATAAAAAACTCTCACCTCTGCCATACATAGCAGTTCAACTTAGGTGAACACACTTAAGTTGGGTCATTGTATCTAACACAAACATTCAAAATCTTGATCCCAATACTAATATGAATCCTCAGAATGTTAAACATACAACTACTGGTTGAAATAATTTACATCTTGATCGAACTTAAGCAGAATTAATTAAAGAAATATGTTTTTTAAAATAAATTAAATAAAGTAATTAATTAGAAATTTTAGTTAAGTTAAAAATTTAAGTAAAATCAAAATTTAAATTTCTATTGTAAATACTTCCAAGAAAACACAATTTTCTAGTATGAAGAAAATAAAAATGTAAATATAATTTATATATATTATGTGTATATAATTTATATAATGAAAAAAGTTGGTTGTTTAAATAACAGCGGAATCACCGCACAATTTTTTAAAAATAAAAGTTTTGTTCGAATTTCATGTCTTTGATCAAATTGAAAATCGTGAATAATAATATTACAGTTTTATTGAGTTTGAAAACCAATCTTTCGGTTTTCAATTTGAAAGAAAAGATTTTCAATTTGAAAAATCTTTTCAGTTCGTTATTAACATCAATAATTTGGACTTAATGAAATGCAATTGGATCTATGTAAAAAAATATCAATTAGTGGAGAATGAGAAACATTTGGATTTCTATAAATTCGATGATTTCGATGAAATCATTCTCTCCATACCAAACCGTCCTTCAAATACAGAGATTCAACAAATTAGTGACAGTAAAATCGTGCGATATATCGCGAGAATTGTGCGCGTCTTGTCGACGATTGTCCGCGAAGAAAGTGACTTGTCGAGTCTTTTCAATTTGTCCGGGGTTACCTCAAATATGTTGGACAGTAACGAAAGAGAACGAGAAAAAGTCCTCTTGAGGACTAAAATTATTGATTGGATGCGCAGCGCGACACCAACTACCATAACCCGTGATCCTCTCCAAACACAGAGTCAGAGTCACACTCATCGAAAATGGGCCCTTCTTGAAGGGCTTCGAAGCCGGCATTTGGATCGTGCATCACATCTTCATGTCTGGGTGTGTTCTGTTCTCAGGGGTCCTGAAAGGCTTCCCATTAACGACAGGACCAACGAATGTTGGACTCAATGCAAGCATTGGCTATGGCTTTTTTTCTAAATGATAAATTAAGGTCGTCCACGATGTCCTCATTGTGGGTCCACCATGAACCAAGAGCACCAACAATGATTGTATATTTTACCACTATATAACAGTTTGTTGGTTAACTCTTCAATTTCTTGTTCTTTGTTTTTCAATTGTGTCTTAAGACTTTTTACCGGTACAAACTGATATTTTAGTTCATTAAATTCTTTAGTTTTAATTTCAAGTTCTTCATCAATTTTCCAAAAATACCTTGGAATGCGTTCCGCAATCATCTCATCATCAATAATTTTAGTCCTCAAGAGGACTTTTTCTCGTTCTCTTTCTTTATTCAGTATTAAATTGGAAACTTTCTTCGGTCCTCCTTTCGATTGATTCAACTTTCGATCAATTATATTAAATTGATTGATTGAAGGACTTTTTAGCAATTGGTTTGAAATATAATTTTGTTCAGTCCCATTCAATAATTTTGTGTTACCGAAAGAATTTTTGTCGTACGAAAGAAATTCAATTTCATGAGTTTTGACATTCAAACGAGGAGAGACCGTATCACTTTTAGTAGAAAAGTCGAGTAACTCGATTTAGTCTTTCTTGTTTGAGAGCAATTAGACCCAAAGGAAATATTCTTTTCAATGAAATTCATTTAAATCCAACGTCAAACTATTTGCTAGTATTATCGACTTCAATTAAGAAATGAATTTTAGATTAATTTGTATAATAAAATAGACTGATGAAATTCGAACAAAACTTTTATTTTTAAAAAACTGTGCGGTGATTCCGCTATTATTAAAACACTCAACTTTTTAACATTATATAAATTCATATATACACGTTTATATATATATATATTTACATATTTTTTCTTCCTACTAAAAAATTGTGTTTTCTTCGAAGTATTTATTTACAATAGAAATTTAAATTTAAAAATCCATAATCAATAACTTTTGATTGATCTAAAGCACTCGATGATGAAGTAACAGATTTGACGTATTCTATCCAGTATTAAGGGGAAATATTTGTTCACATTCTTTCGGTCAGCATTCTCAAGATTGTGCATGGGATCATAGGGATGTTGAGTATGGTATTTAATTTAATATAATTAGTTAAATTATTGTTTTAATTATTGGATTAAATAAATTTTGTTTATCCATTTACCTTAATAAATATAATATATATAAATAATAAGATTAAAAATAAATATAAAGGTAAATAATTTAAAATAAATTAAAGAGTATTTTGACAAAAAGAATAATTAAAATTATTAAAAGGTAAATAAAGAAAGTTTAAGGGTGGAAAAAAGGGTATAAAAGTCTCAAGAGTCACTTTGCCACCAACATTCTGTGAGATTAATATCACTACTCTAGGGTAATTATAAAGAAATCGAATTAAAACTCCATGAGTGTCTTTGAATACATGGATGGCCTGTTTTATTTTATTCCACCATGAGTTACGTTCTTTATTGTAAGTGTTCAGCCAGCTTAGTGCATCATCAAAACCAATAGATCTATCCGGTAAAGTGCGTCTAAGTGTAACATTGTCAGCTTCTGAAATATTGGGGTCAGTGGAGTTTAACATGTAAAAGGAGTGACTGATGGATTGGATTATATATTATCTATGGCAGAAGTCATTCCAGCTCCTCCATTGGAACGAGAAACATAGATGTAGGATGTTGATGTGTTGTCGGGTAGTCCTAGTACATCCTTGAAAAATCTCTTAATGTTGATATCCCATCCTGTAACAAACTCTGTTAACTTGCTAAATGGAATGACTGAGTTTCTAAAGTTAAAGATAAATTTATAGTGTTCAAATAACATGTATGCATGCAGTTTTTGCCAAGGAAGGAGGAGTGACATGTTAATATAGTTTAAGTCAGCGAGGATGTCAGAGAATTGTTTCTCAGGTGTGTATGGAACAAAGCGACCTATAAATGATCCTAAGTACATGTATCCTTCGTCAACTTCAAGATGTGGTATGTCTGCATGGTCGATTGTTATGTGTGTGTTCTTTTTGTATGGGATATCAAGAATGGTACACTTAGAGGCTCTAAAAGACATACCAATACTTTTGACTGCATTAGAGGCTATATCAACAACATTTTGTAATATATCAGGTTATTCAGAAAAAAAACCAAATCATCAGCATAAGCCATACAAGAGATTAACCTGGAGCCAATCATAAACCCCCCACATCTACGAACTTCAACTTTATTAATGATTGAATTTATTCCAATATTAAAAAGCAGCATAGATAAGGGGCAACCTTGACGGACTCCAATATTGATTTTAATGGGAGCAGTAGAATCATTCTCACATATGACAGTAGTAGAGCAGTTCTTATAAAATTCACCAATTAAAGGAGTGACAATCCCGTTCGCTCCCATTAAAAATAGGAGATCTTGGATATGACCAATTGAAATTGTATAAAAGGCTGCAGCCATATCCATGAACGCAATTACCACCTGTTTATTGATACACTTTCTATAGTAGTCAATAATTGCCCGGATCAGAAAGATGTGATCAGCACAACCATCAGAGGGGCTAAGACTCTTCTATAGTGGGTGAAGTAATTCATTCTGATTGATCCAACCAATTAGTTGGTTACACAAGAGAGTTGTTAATATTTTAAAAATGCATTGCTGCAGAGCAATTCCTCTCCAAGACGACGGTAGATGATACTCTCCATCTTTGCCAGATTTAGGAATCATTAAAGTATTGTAATTCTTCCAAGACTGAGGAGTTTCAAATCTTTCAAGTATCATTTTAAAGAGGTGATGGAGAGGAATGTCTGTAGGATCACAAAATAATAAATCTTTGTATGTTAAACCACTACTCCCAGGAGCTGATTGAGACTTGCTTTGAAGGCACACAACAATCATTTCAGGAGTAGGGATATGAAATTCAAAGTGGGGAGCCCTTTTATAATAGTTAGGATTATAATTAATATTACAAAGATTGATTTGATTTCTACAATTATTAGTAATAAATTCAGTAAAAACTTTTGGAGACGGATAAGAGTCTACCCGAGTAGATGGAAGAATATGTTTCATTGCTGCTTTTGGATTAGAATAAAATATAGACTTCAGCTTTGAGCCATTCAACTTTCCACGCTTCTCAGGCTTATCCAAATACGGTGTCCTTGGTTTTACTTTTATAATTAAGTAACAATTATCTAACACATTTTTATAGAATATCTCCATGTCAGAAGAAGCATAATTTGTTAGTATCTTTTCAGCTAATGCAACACGAGCAGCACGGAGCATTGTAGGAGTTTTTGATTTTTAGTGTTTAATATGATTCTTCTTGCATAGAGACGGATAGATTGGACATTAATAATATTATTTCTATGCTTAGTTAAAATGTGCTTCATGTATCCACAAATGAGTGGACCACTATCAATCACTTTGTATGATCGAGTGTAGTTTGGAGCAGCATCCACTACAGAGATTTGAGAGTGATGCACACAATTATGATACACAAAGTCGCTAAATGCAGTAAACTCTTTTTGATATGCAGAGTTGCTCAGTAAGCCTGTCGGATCATGAACTGTCAGAGATCTGGTAGAGAGATTTGCAGAAAACAGAACCCAGTGGGAATTACTGAAAAAGACAGGAAAGTGAAGAACAAAATGACCAACAATATCACAAAGGGAGAAGTTTATCAAGATATAGTCTCTGTTATTCGAAAGAATTGCTCGGGTTAGGCAAACAGGAAAAACAAAAGTAGAAAGAGTTGATGTACTTGACACAGTATGCATCAACATAAGAATGATCAAAAGAGAGATAGTTAAGGAGCTAAGTAGCAGGAGTCTTCCAATATCCAAGTTGATCAGAATGAGTGTCTGAAGAGAAAGAAAAGAGAAAACGACGGAGAAGAAAGGGGAAAGCTCAGGACAAAAGGAAAAGCAAAAAAATGAGAGAAGGAAAAAACAGACAAAGAGTCCACAGTCCGATGAGTTCACCTGAACAAATCTGTTATCAATATGATATGTAGGAGGATTAATAAATTTTGTAAAATTGTAGGAGTTTATTTTGTTAACAATTAACTTACAACAGACCTCTGCTGCATGGGCAAATTCAGAGAAGGGCCCAAGAGGATCAAACCAGAAGGAGGCACCTCTGACATAATCTATTAATATGACAATCCAGTGACATGATTCTATACAAATTGGAACCACAAGATAATCTTTATTAGTGATTGATTCGGGAGTAATGTTTATAGTAGGGGAATCAAGATCACCAAGAGGGATTTCAGAACCAATTTCAGAAGATATGTAAAGGATTTTGTCATTATGAATAAAATGATTAACAAAAAGGTCAATATCATTACCAGATGTGGGCGCATCCCAGTGCTCAGAGGGAAGAGAAGGGAGACTGGTTATAATGCGGATAAGAGATTCTGGCAGTGTCTCAGACACAAAATGTCAACGAGATTGATCAGGATTGATCAAACTCCGAATTTTTATGACAACTAAAGATCTACAAAGAGCAGTGAATTTGCGATTTTTACGAATATTTTACCCAGATATGTTAAGTTTTTTACTAAGGTAAAGAATAATAGTTGACAGAATTTGATCATTATTCTTGGTTACAGCCAGTTTAACTCTTTCCAGCATTTTCTCAATGAATTTATCAAAAATTTCTTATCCCCCAAGTTGCTTACAAATATAGTTGAGATCAGCAGGACGAGAAATTTTTGCAAGAGTTGGAGTAATAACACAGATGCAGAAGGTGTTTGACCAGAGTTATAAAAAGAGCCTTCCCAGTCCATTTGATTGTCATCAGGACCATGAAATATTTGTGACTGTTGTTGTGGAAGGGAGGGTAGAGAAGCTTATTAGAGAAGCAGATGAAATGAAAGAGACAGGAACAATAGGACTCACATTGGGCAGTGGAGGGGAGCTAGACTCACAGCTGAAAGGGATAGAGTGAGTTCTAGAGCAAACAGGGGAAGGAGAGCGACTACAAGAAGAGGCGTGTCTTTGAGATTGAACAGTGATTGATCGCTCAGGAGTTTTGCAACCTACAAGACAGGTACGAGCCCTAAGCTTGTAAGCACGATGAAAAGGACACATCTTCATATTAATAAAAGTGTTAGATAGTTGTTTACAGTAACATGTGATGCATTTGTCAAACAACAGATGATCATCAGTATGTGAGTAGTTTTTCCCTGTTGACATATCATTAGGATGGAATTCATAACAGGGTTTTAACGATACATGGCACTGACAATCATCTGTAGAGCAACAAGCAACACCACAAGCCTTACTAATAAGATTAATAGCCTCTTCACAAGGTACACAGTTCACACCACATCTCTATCTAACAGTGTCAGTGACAGATTGACAAGAAGAACATATTTTGTGATATTGGTTAATTTTGAGTTTTAATCTCAGATGAAAAGGACGGCATGAGTTTCTTGTCTGGGGAATAAGAGCAAGAGAACCATAAAAGTCATTAAATGTTTCATCATGGAATCTATTTTGGTCAACAATCTTCTTCAAATTATTATATTTAGAAAATCTATCATACGTTCTCTTAGTAATGGTGATTGATATACTATTGCTTTTAATAAATTTTGAAAAACAAGATAAAAAGGTATTAAATGACGCATTCTCTGGAGAAAGACTATCTAAAAAAGACACAATAAGAAAGTTTTCATAGGTTCTGTTGAAGACAAAGGCTGGAGAGCTCTGAAGAAACTGACAAAAGGTATCAAAAAGTGGTAGATCAACCAAAGTGTTCGAGCTAGCAAGGAGGGGAGAGTCCTTCAGTTTTGATTTGAAACTTTTAAAATTGACAGAAAATATTCTGCCAGAAGGTTCATTAATGCCCTGAAAGTTCATATTCACTTTTCCTTTAGCTTTTGGTTTATTGAGAGAATCCAGAAAGCAAGACAGAACTCTATCAGAATAGATTCCTTCAGGAAGGAAATCCACTTTGTTAATAATGAAATCCTTAAACATTTCAAAGTACTTACCCAGGGGAAGATTTTTCTTTGTCCTTTTAAGAAACTTATCAAGTGCATTTTCAAATTTTCCAGGGGAAATGAACACGACTTTCTTATTAAACTTATTAATCATACCTTTAAATCTGTTCTTAATGAAATATTCAAAGATTGAAGGAGAAAAGAAATCAGAGATGGAAGTTTTCTTATTAAGAAAAAGCAGAAGTCTCTGAAGACATTCGGGAAAATAAAGAGTTTATTCTCCCGACAGAAGCTATTAAACTGTTTTAAGAAATCCTCTCTCGAGATTTTCCTACCGTCCTTTAGAAGAAATTCAAAGTTTTTATTTTTTATTATTCAAAGTTTTTATTTTTTTTTATTTACAAAAAGGAAGAGGAAGAGACAACAGAATTTGGATATTTATAAGGGAAATTAATAAGGGAGTCGTCAATTTGTCACGACCCTTTTGTTTAAAACATTTTTGAAGACTCTGAGCCCCCAGTGACTATTACGGGTCAGTCACAACCCATTTACCAAATTATGTTATTCTCTAACTTAACTCCTTTTCTACTCTGGGTCGGACGTCTCTCCTCGCTCAACATCTGTCTAACAGTGAAGAGTCTGGAGGACCTTCGGGTTCAAGTAAAGATAGGACGCGCGATGGGCCCCCCACCTAGCGGAGCGTCGCTCGGGGATGATTTTATTTGAGTCAGAATTCTTAGCATTTCTATTATGTGAATTATGTAACATAGAACTTACGGCAGTGTTTTGTTTGAATGTGACTTATTGCGTTTGTATGTTGTATCTTTACTAACTTGTGGCGCTGTGGATGTTGTTGCGTAACTAGAAAAAGTACTGCATTAGAGCATATCATATAGGGGTCGTTATTAATGCGCACTATATTACTATGAGATCGATAACCAACAGCAACTCCAGTCAATTTTGCTCTAACCCTACCGTTTCTGTCGGTCAATTTATGACGAATCTGTAAAGGGTTCAGTTCACAGACTTCTCATCTCCCTAGGCCGAACTGTTAAAATTCATAATTATTTCAATAATAGATTTAAATAACTAAGGTCGTATAGCATCAGATTAACATCACCTATTTTACCTAATAGTCTATCAGAAAATCACTACCGAATTAATCGCTTCTCTCACTCTAGTTATGACTCTGAAACGATTCTCTACTGCTTCATATTCTGTTTTCAATTGTCATATTTATTACTATTTTAGATAATTTTTACCTTCGCTGCCCAATTATTTGGTTGTTATTACTCATTCGAAGTTTTTATAAAAAAATAGAAAAATGATTGAGTGTTACTTACAAAGGAAACTTCTCCAAAATTTCAACAAAATTTCCCAACTTAAATCCGTCCTCTTATAATTATCCAAATTATAAATCATAAAATTCAAAATTTCCAAGTTAACAAAATTTCGTGAATCTTTCCCCTATATGAGAATAATTATAATAATTATAAAATCATAAAAATTAAAATTAAAAAAATTATATTTGTTTTAACTTATTAATACATTTAATAAATCAATGAGTAAATATCAATTTTAATGTGCCGACTAATTCGGTATAGTCTATTGATCACCCGACGTATGCCGGTATCTTCAGTGGCTAGCGCGTTCGGTAAGAACGTACGAACGGCTCCACCCAGTTAACGCGCGGGTCGACGTGATCACCGCTTTCGAATTCTCGATCGGATATCGACCTGATGTCGATAATTATGGGAAATAGCGACTCCCCGTCGCTCACTCGCGACGCATTTATCGATGGTGACGCCAGAGGCATTGAGGGGACAACGGCGGGAACGACGGTCGCTTCTACACTATCAAAAGGTAATTTGCTTCGCAAATGTATTTAAAAATTAATTTGTTTGTTTCGGTTCATTCTTATACAAAATTAATATAAATTATTATAAAGTAAAGTCAGCACAGTAAATACATATATTCGAACAATATGAAAATAAATTTACATTTACGTTTCTTGATTACTGTAGTTGGTTCCCGGGGAATATCTTCTGATCGTTTTAATCAATTAATTAGCCTTGTAGTGTTTTATCGTACGTAGTGTTGGCGTTTCGTTGGATGTTTTGTTCTATTTGTTATTTTGGGGTGTTCCTTTTTCCTTCGAATCGTGTAATCGTAAAATGGTAAACTCGTCTTCTTGTTTTAATCGTGTAATCGTTCAATCGTTTTTTGTATAATTGTTTTTTGTGTTGTAATTGTTGTTGAAATGTCATTTCTTTTTATAGGCCTACTGGGACACACCGGCTCCAACTTTCCCCAATGATCGAGATGGTCCGATCCTTCCGGATTCCCGATTGGAGGGCCGAAATGTAGGTCATTTTAATTTTTGCAAAAATTTTATATTTTTGTTTTTATTATAGGTTTTGACGTCCGTGTGCCGACCTACATGTGCCTATCCAGAGTCGGCGTGCGGTCAGGTGAGGACAGCGTTCCTAATTTTAGAATCGAGGGCCGACTCATCGTAAGTTTTTTAATTAGTCTTTGTTATTTGATTAATATTTCTTTGTATTTTCTTCAGGGCGTATCTTCTTTCGGGAAACCGCTACGAACCTCGTGGATGGCTCTAGTTTTGGATCTCGCCAGGACCTTCCGCTGAAGGGTCTACTGGCCCCGAAGGTCCAACGGATTGCCCTACCGGTAACTTCACTATTTTGTGTCTGGTTTTTTATTAATTAATTTTTCTTTTTTAGCCTGCAACTCTTTCCGAAGCTCCCTGCGACCATCTACTGCCGACGCAGGCCCTCAGCTCCCCCTGCGTGTCTCTCTTCTCATTCATTCATTTTTTTTAATAAATGTATTGATATCAGATATTGTTTTCTTTTGCCGACCGTAACAAATTGGAGGAATAAAATTATTATTATTAAAGTTGTTATCATTAGAGTTGGACCGGTATAAGATAGAGTCAGTTGGACTTAAGTTCTTGCCATTCAGAGCAGGAGTCCGCTTCGGTTTATTTTTACTCTCTGGAGTCTCCATTGAGTTTACCGCCTGGTGGTTTTCGAAAGAGACAGTCCCGCCGTGGGAGACATTTGGGGGCGAAAGAAGAAAGCCCGCCGCAGGCGGAGCCAGAAAATTGATTATTTGATGAAATATTAGCAAAGTTGGAAAAATTTGATAAAGTCGGTACGGTCTGAGAAGAATTCGAAATATTAGTCGATAAAGCCGATTGAAAAGCATTTGATTCGGTACAAAAGCCGTTTGATTCGGTACATTGTTCGAAAAAATCGAATTGTTTAATGGAAGAGAAGTATTGGAGTTACTCCCGCCGTTTACCATCATTTTATTATTCGAATTGTGATTATATATATATATATATAATCCCAATGATCCCATGCACAATCTTGAGAATGCTGACCGAAAGAATGTGAACAAATATTTCCCCTTAATACTGCAAATCAAAGATGTATGTGGTTACAAAGTCGTCATTGACACAATCATTGTTGGTGCTCTTGGTTCATGGTGGACCCACAATGAGGACATCGTGGAAGACCTTAATTTATCATTTAGAAAAAAAGCCATAGCCAATGCTTGCATTGAGTCCAACATTCGTTGGTCCTGCCGTTAATGGGAAGCCTTTCAGGACCCCTGAGAACAGAACACACCCAGACATGAAGATGTGATGCACGATCCAAATGCCGGCTTCGAAGCCCTTCAAGAAGGGCCCATTTTTGATGAGTGTGACTCTGACTCTGTGTTTGGGGAGGATCACGGGTTATGGTAGTTGTATGTTTAACATTCTGAGGATTCATATTAGTATTGGGATCAAGATTTTGAATGTTTGTGTTAGATACAATGACCCAACTTAAGTGTGTTCACCTAAGTTGAACTGCTATGTATGGCAGAGGTGAGAGTTTTTTATAGTAGGGGAAAAATAAGAGTTCTGGACCACCCCCCCGGGGGGGGTCGTAACTAGTTACCGTGGTTGCCATGGCAACGGTCGCGATTACCATGGCAACGGTCGCGGTTACCATGGCAACGGTCGCCATCACCTTAGCAACGGTCGCGGTTACCATGGCAACGGTCGCGATCACCTTGGCAACGCTTCCGATTGGCCGCGCGGTTCCCTAGCAAAGGTCGCGATCACCTTAGCCTAGGCAGCAACTCTTCTGATTGGTCGACGG
>MQRK01226327.1:1461-13615 GCA_001938485.1 Girardia tigrina
AAATTAATTTCATTAGATTCAAATAATTAATCAATAACATATCAATCCCATCTGAGTAGGAGAGTCACAAATCTAAACAGCATACAAACAACAAACTTACAACATTCCAAATTATCCCTCACAGATGCAATACATTTATTCTTTAAGAATCAGTAATTAACTTTTGGGTGCACACTTCAAAAAACTGCAATAATCAATATTAAAACAATCTATCTTTTATATCAACTTACTGTTTTTAATTTCTTAATTAATTTAAATAATTTTCTTAGATAGTTTGCTAATATCGATTATTTGGGATAGTACGCATTTCAAAATACATAAACAAAACAATACAAAAACAAACCGACAATCAATAACTATCCTTTACAATTATCCGGCATGTTATTAATTTCATTCTGTGACAAATACCCGGATTCGCAGGATAAAATATGTGACAACAGAATATCTTAATAGTCCAGTTTTTTTTATATTCTTTTGATATTAGGTTTTGGAATTAATTCATGGCGTCTTTGGAGAGAAAAAGAACGATTTATTTATTTTAAATTTAAAAGTAAAAATAGATTACTAAAAATATTGTCCTTCGCTTGTAATTACATTTTCCCATCTTTTGGGTAGGAGATGGATACCACGTCAAAAAAAGGTTTTGTTATTTGAGGCACGCAATGAATCAATTAAATTTTGACATTCTTTGTGAGAAGTAAATTTTGTTGCTAACCAACCATGAGCTATGTACTGGAATAGTTGATAATCGGAAGGAGCAAGATCTGGAGAATACGGCTGGTGTGTTAGCATTTCAAATTTTAGTTTTCTCAATTACGATTTCACTGGTTTTGATACAAGTAGTAAAGCATTGTTGCACTGCAAAATAATTTTGTCATACATTTCTCTTCATTCAGGCCGTTTCTCTTTCAATGCATGACTCACATGCATCAATTGTAATCGGTAACTATGTACAGTGATAGTTTTATTTTGGATTCAGCAGTTCGTAATAAACCATACACCGTTGATCCCACCAAATACAAAGGAGCTTAAATGCATAAATATTATGTTTTGGTACTGATGATGATGGGTGTTTTGGCTTAAGCTATGATTTCCTACGTTTAGTATTATTATAATATATCCAACTTTCATTACCAGTAACAATCCGATATAAAAACGTTTACTTTTGTACCTTTGAAGCAAAAAGTGTCAGGTTAAAATACGGTTTTCTACCTACATCAGTTTTAATTCATATGGCACCTTTTGGATAATTCATAGCTCTTTAAATCGTTTTCTTGCTATTTGCTAGCCAACTACAAACGATATGGTCAAATCGTCAAATGTTTGAGCTGAGCTCATTTCTAATAATGCCTTCAATTCTTTATTTTAGAATTTTTCGACTGTTCAGCTCGTTCTCTGTCTTCCAGGTCGAGATCACCGCTCTTGAATCTTGCAAACCATTTTCCACATGTTTCCTTAGCTAAAGCTTGCTTACAGTAAACCTAGAAATTCCGATAGCTTTCTGCAATAGTTTTATTCGTATGAAAGTAATATAGTAAAATTCCCCACAAAAACACTTTATTTAGTAAAAATTTAGATATATTTAAATATATAATATTTAAATAATTGTAAATCGACCACCACACAACTGCTCTGCTGGTTTTGCTTGCAATCCAAACTTCTTTAACAACTCTGACACGTCCCGGCTGCTGACTTTGTTTAAATCTACCACGATATCATCTACATACGAATCAGTAGCTTCTTTAATTTTTGGATCGCTTGCCAACACGATTTTAATCACATCATACATTATTTTTGGTGCCACGTTCAACCAGAAAACAAACCGCGTCAATGCGTACACTTTCCCTATATAGCGAACAACCTGATATTTCCACAACTCTCGGGATACAAGCAACTGTAAATATGCATTTTTAAAATCTATAATGCAAAAATTTGTTCCCATTTGACGCCATTTCCTAAGTTTCTCGTTGAACACATTACTGGCCGCTGAATGACTGGATACATATTGGTTTAACTCCCGGATATCCAAGACAGGTCTGACCTTACTCTTACTGTGTTGGACAACGGCCATTAACGGAACGACTCCTCCACCTTGCCCGCTAAACTCTTGAATCCATCTTCGGACTTCTGCATCAAATTCTTCCTGGATCTCTTGCTTGACGGGATAGAGAGCGACATTATTTAGAAGGAAAAACGTTCATCTTCTTCAATTAAGTGGTATTTCACAATCCATTTCTCGCCATTAAACCATGCTTCAAAATCCTTATTGACAATTTATGGCTGCGGTCCCGTCCTACTTGCAACAGTTTCATCAACAGCGGTTTCCCTGGCGTCACACGCCACAATACCAACGTTACATACATGTCTCATCTTTGACGACCTCGTTTCTGTTCCAAACTACACATCACCATTCTCTGTAATACACACCCACCCAATTTCCTTATTCCATCAATACCTATAATCAGTACTAGAAATCGATAGTAAGATGAGTCGTTAATATAATACTTAATAAGAGCTCATTTAAGATAAATTTGTTCCTGGAGGCAAAAGCAGAAAAATGTAGTTATTCTGCAAATTTCAAATTATGTATTAAATGGGTATCAAATGAAAGCTTTTTCCATGTATTATACGAATGTGAGGAATATTTTAATTTATGAATGTTTGTGACATGGTGTTATTAAATGTTGAATTGTGATTCTTCTACTCAGTTTGAAAATTGATGTTTTATTGTACTAACGATATATTTTGTTCTAATAGGATTTACATTATTAAAAGTTAAAGAAGTAATTGTGAGGTAAAATTTGGAATGTTGTAAGTTTTTTGTTTGTATGCTGTTTAGATTTGTGACTCTCCTACTCAGATGGGATTGATATGTTTATTGATTGATTATTTGAAAATAATGAAATTAATTTAATGATATTAATTTTAAGTACTAATTAATTAAAGTTTTATAACTATGAATTTTAATAATATTTTTAGTAAACGATTTTAACTTATTAAATTTAATATATTTTAAAAATTAATGTTTATTTAAAAAGTTATGTAATGCCTTTTTATCCAATTAAATTTTGAGAAATTCAAAGTTAATATTTAAAAATTTCCCGTTCATTGTTTTTTTTAGATTTGAATACAGAAACAAAAATTTTATCAATCAAAGAAAGATGCTTACTGGGAATTGTTGTGAAGAATATGTTTGTGTTGTCAATAAATGTTTACATTCAAATTGTTATGTTGTTAATAAATCCGATAACATTTAAATTATTAGGAAAAAATGATTAATGTTAAAATTTTAAATATAAGTAATATTGTAAAAAATAATTGAAAAAAGATCATTTTCAAATATTCTTACACCATGAATTTTAAAAAATTAAAGGAAACATTTTGTATAAGTAAGTTAATTTGAATTAAATAATAATTTTAAAACAATTAAATAAAGTTGTGATTATTAATTTGTTTAAGTATTCTAAAAAGATTGTAAATATTAAATAAATTCTACTTTTTGATATTATGAATCCTGAAGTGAAACCTGGAGATTTAACTGGCGACCACGCTGGTGTTCCAATAAAAGTTTTGGGGCTTCCTAAACTAGAACTGCCATCAATCTTTAAGGAAACCCTCGAGACGAAAATGAAGGAGTACAATGGAGGGGATACTGAAGAAGGTCAAATATGGTATTGAGGCATATGCCAATGCTCAGAATTTTTCGGGTTAACATTCTCGGAAATGTGTAACTACTTGTTGATAAACGAAGCGAAAATTCTTTGGGGGAATGCAACAGAAGAGGCTAAAAAACCAATGTCAGATGTGGAATCCAAAAATTGGTTCCAGAAAACATTTATAAAGAAAGTACCGCTGTTGGAAGAATTGGACAAACTGAGCCAAATTTGTCAAGGTGAGTGTTAATCGTCGAAAATTGGCATTTATTTTCTTTTCCGGTTTTATAATTAAATCCGAAATCAAAAAGAGTTTTCATGACTAAAAATTTATTTTCAATCCACACTTTTTTTAATTTCAAATTTGGCGCTTCTTTTTCCAATAAATTTAAAATATTTAAACAACACACGTTTATTATAAAATATACATTAAATAAAAATAGAATTAATATATACACTGAGAGAGTCATAAACACATCCGAACATCATACCAAAGTTACACGAATTAAATTAACAACAATCATAATTTACAAATCATCCTTACAGTGAGAATGAAATATTCTTAACATTCGAATTAAGGGTTCGGAAAACAATTGAAAATTTTAGGAAACACAGCTATGAAGAAATTTTGAATGAACTTTAGAAAAAGCGGATAAAATCTCAAGTTCTGAAGGATCGATTTGTTTTCAAACCAAACATATCGGTGGATGAAATGAGATCGGAAGCTAACATTTATGAGGACAACATATCAAAAGAAGAAAGAAATGATGTTTTAGCCTTCAAAACATTGTATGCAAAAATGGCAAAGAAAGACGAATAAAAAAAATAACATCAAGTTAGTAGATATGGGAATCATTAGCAAAGAAGAAATACAGCTCGATTGAATGAAACGAACGATAGACCACCAATATTAAGAACGGAACGTAGAATACCATCGGAAAGATTTAATAAAAGTAATGAGAAAGGATCCAGTAGAATGTCAGAAGATAAACAACAATATAATCGTCCGGTGCATTCGGCTTGGTACGAGACAAGGAAGTTATATTACAAAATGAAGAGATTTTCGACTCCAGAAGAGGAGTATTTAACCAAATGGGATTGTTATTGCTGTGGAAAACATGTGTATTTGAGGAAAGATTGTCCTTTAAATAATCGTTGTTTAATTTGTGGAAAAAGTGGACATCGGTTCAGAAACTGTAATCATATTAAGAATGTTAATGTAGTATGAATCAAAGATGTGTACAATGAAGAAAACGTGGATATCGAATCATATAAAGATTAATATGAAAATGATTTAAATGCGAGAGACTCCATGGTGAGCATTTCGTCTGTGGAGTCGGCATAAAATATCCAAAAAATCGAATTGCAGAGATAGTATAGGAGTCAGATGGTAGATGGTGGAGCGATGTTAAGCTGAACAATCACAATGTATTAATGTTGTGGGATAATGGAGCGGGTGTTTCAGTTATTAGTGAGAAAGTTTGGTTGGAAATCCGACAACTTAGATTAGAAAAGAGCCCAATCATACTAAATGGAGCGTTTTCAGAAGGTCATAAGTGTTTGGGAAAAATGACAGTGAAGTTGAAATGGAAAGAAGAGTGCCATGCGGTAGATTTTTTAGTGGTGAAAGCAATCCGACCGGCAGTCATTGGAGGTGTTAATGTCATGCATAAATTCGGAATCAAACTTGAAAATACTACCAAGAAGTCAGTTGTGATAGTGGAGAAAGATATGAAACTGCAAGAGCAAAACAAACGACTGGAAGACCTCGTGAAACGATATGATGATGTTTTTATGAAACATGAATACGATTTGGGATTTACGGATATTGTGGTCCATAAAATTGAAACAGAAGGTAAACCGATTTTTCTGAATCCAAGAAGGCAATCGATTCATTTAGAAAGTCAAATCGAAGGATTTCTGAAAGGATTAGAAAAGGCAGTAATAATTCGGAAATGTAAAAGTGAATGGAACTCCCCATTAATCATTACGCCAAAGAAAGATGGAGGTATTCAAATTTGTTTAGATTTCAGAAAATTGAATGATGTATCAAAGAAAGTTTCCTCTCCAATGCCAGATAGCCAAATGTTAATGGATGCTCTTGGTGGCTCCAGATTTTTTTCCAGTATAGATTTAGGCAAAGCATACCATCAAGTAGCATTGGATGAAAGTTCTCAAGAAAAGACTGCGTTTTGCACAAGAACACAGCAGTATTGTTTTAACCGTGTAGCGTTTGGACTTTCAACAGCACGCAGAACGTTTCACAGAATAATGAATTCATTATTTGAATATTTACTATTCTCCAGAGTAGTAATATACCTAGATAATGTCTTAATTTACTCAAAATCAATGAAGGATCATATGAGACTATTAGAAGAAGTACTGAATAGACTGAAGAAAGCAGGTTTAAAAATCAATCCAGGGAAATGAAAATTCGGAGTGGGGGGAGCTGGTATTTCTAGGACATAAAATTAACAAAGAAGGTGTCTCAACAAATAAATTAAAAGTGGCAGAAATTTAAAATTTTCCGATTCCAAAGTGTACTCGAAATTCACGAGCATTTTTGGGTCTGTGTAACTACTATCGACGATTTATCAAGAATTACGCCGAATTAGCAGCTCCTTTGCACAGGGTATGTAGCAGAAAATGTAAAGAAATGTTTTGGTCAGACGAGTGCGACAGAAGTTTTAACGAATTGAAGCAAAAGCTATGTGGTGCCTCAATATTAGCATTTGTGAACCCGAATAATAGTTTCATCTTAGACACAGATGCATCATTCGGATTGATAGGAGCAGTTCTAAGACAGATATCAGAAGAGAAAGAAGTAATAATCGCGTATGCATCGATGACTTTAACCACACATGAAAAAGGGTATTGTGTGACAAGAAAGGAACTATTAGCTATACAAGAGTTCATGTTACATTTCAAGCAATATTTATATGGCAAGCGATTTACAGCAAGAACTGATCATAAAGCACTGGTGTATATGAAGAGTACTTCCAAACCAATAACTCCTCAATTACACAGATGGTTAGCAAATATGGTGGATTTTGACTTTGATTTGAATTAAAGAAAAGGTGACGAACATGGAAATGCAGATGGATTATCATGGCTATACGACGACGTTTGTGCACAATGTGAAACAAAACACGAAGAACCAAAATCAACAAAAGCAAGGTTCAAACACATCAATACAGTAGTGATTCAGTCTATAATTCAATGGATAAAAGAGGAACAAGAAAAGTGCTCAGAGTTGAACCAGTATTATGTGTTATATTTGGTATTGATATGCGTTAACACAGCAGTACTAATTTTGTTATTATATATCGCTTATGGCTGGCTACCAAATTTTCCATGGAATATTTCTGACATTCATATGCAATTTATGCAGGTTGTCTTATTTTCAATAAAACATAATAGAAAATAAGTAAATTTTAAAAAGTTTTTACGTTATTCTTTTTTTTAATATTATAAATTGGAAAGAAAAATAAAGGTGAAATTTACATTGTCTTCCAGCGTGGGAATTTGCAAAAATTAAAGACTGAAAAAAGCCAAATCGAATTTGACAACTTCTAATCAAATGAGATTGAATTTAGACAAAAATCTCTATTTTTCCTGTTGAAAAATGACTGAAATATGATATTAATTTTATTATTTTCAGTAAAACGTTTTTTAGATTATAAGAATCAGTCATACAGAAATGAGTTTTTAAATGTTATTAAATTTTGATATAATACATTTAATTAAAATTTAAAATCTTGTTATATATAACAATAATTGAAATTTTAGAGTCTAAGAATATATAAGTCTATACATTATTAAATTTAGTTGTGTTGTTCAACTTTATTGTGTATTTGATCTATGTGTTGATCGAGACTTCTCTATCTTTCCATTTGCCATAGAAATAAAAAATATTAACTGTTCACACATACATTCACACATTGCAAGTCGACTTGATACAAATAGATATGCTTAGACCATTTTGCTATTAAGTTGATTAAAAATAAGTTGGATGAGAAATGAAATTATATTTGTTATTATTTTTAATATATGTAGGTTTCATAATTAAGTAATATATGATTAGTATATAAAATTACAAATATATAAAATTATCTGTTAAATATTTTCTTAACAAAATTTTCCTTTGATTTATAAAGCGACATGGTCTCAATCGAATTTTCGGACATTACCCTTATTTTTTCATTTCTATGTTCAGTTTCACTATTAATTTACAATTTATCTTTACATCTTTCGACATTATTGTACATTATTTATATTAAAACGTTTTATACCGTTATTAAATAACATTTGAAACAGCACAAAAAACACAAACAGATAAAATGTTTTTATAGAAAATAACAGCAACAGGAAGAATAAAAGAAAGAGCTAATCAATTCCAATTAATCAACTAAAAGAACTCGTCTCTGAAATATCATTATTTTTAAATGTTGATGGTCTGATTTCTCAAACTTAGATATGTCATAACTTAGAAATCGAAAAATTAGAAATGGAAATATGATTACAAAATAATAATTTGAAATGATTAAAGGGAAAAGAAGAGCTAGGAAGAAGATAGATAAACACACGAGAAGCGCAATCATGAACAGAATAACAGCTTATATTAATATTAACAGAAATGGTATTATGAAGAAATAGCAATCAAATGATAACCAAGAATAAGATTAAACATTATGGACCAAGCACTGAAACAAAACATCTTCAAGAGGTTTATGTCATCATCATTTATATCATCAACATAAGAACTATAAAAAATATTTACAATACAATCGTATCGCTGTAGCTCTAAAATTAAGGAATCTACGTATTATAAATAATTTAAGATTATTATAGTTTCTTTCCATGAATTAATAACGATTCTTAAAAATAAATTAAGTATAAATCTTTTATAAATAAGATTAATCTTATGTTTCAAAAAAAATAAGTGTAGGATAACAATATTTATGTTTGAAATAACTATTCCAATTATCAGCATGATTAAATCAATTTAAAATATAAAGTCGCTAACATATTTTTTCCTTTTACATTTTGACATAATTAGGGCGCCAAAGATAAATTACCAGGGGACTCAGACTAATTGTAGTCTCGTTCTGGTGTTAATTTAAAAGATTTTACAAGCCAAAAAGATTAAGATTTCCAATTCTAGCAGATTGTTAATATAATTTGTCTAAATATAACTTTCTGAAAGAGATTTTATACTTAAAATCCTTTTAATAGATTATTTAGTAATGAAAAGAAATTTGCATCAATAGACTCCTGATCATTTAATGTTTTGTTCCATTTTAAATTTATTATCCTATATTCAAAACTATTGTTCAAAATTATTATTCAAAACAGAATTTTTAAAAATATTTATTGAAAAATATTTTATTTACCTTAATACATTGATAATTTATTATATATTCTATTTTTATAAATTTTATGTTTTACTTTACTTTTTTTAATTAAATACAAAATATTTTGATATTGATAAAAATCAGTTGTTTTATAATTAACATATTAATATTAACAATATTTTTTTCCGCGATTTATATCAAATGATTTCATTTAGTTATGTAACAATAATAATAAATTTCAATTATGAAGAGTTATTTATACTAAAATAATTTATAATTAATTAATTAATAATTTATAAGAACTTTTGTTTTAATGTGTAACTGTTTCTTATGTACGGAAATATTTTACGAATCTATTAACACTAATGTATATTTTATTAGATAAATTAAAACTATTTCTTATTTTAATAAATCTGCTTAAGAATTTAGTTATTATATTGCGGACCTAAGACTATTTAGACCATAAAAGTTAGTCTTGAAAAAATAAATATTGTTTTATATTTATAAATGAGTTGGAGAACAGTTTCTATATATTTTATAATCGGTAACAAAGAATAGTCTGAATGCACTCAATAAATTTGAATCGGTTTATCATGTTTACCATGCTTGACGGAGGTTTTTACGACACATTTTGTTAAAATTTATCAAGAGAGGTTTTTGTGTAAATTTGATTTCAATCTGATATAACAATATTTAAACTATCCAAGAAAACATGTATAAGAACAATTATTTTATTTACTTTATAAAGTAAGGATTTTAACAATGAAACAACTAAGATATAGAAGTCAGTAAGAACATAAATTAAAAATTAAATAAATAATTAGATGTTTTAGGTTCAATAATGATGAAAACATTACGACTCAAACTACTTTTAATAAACTCAACCACAAAATTTTGATAAAACCCTAAGCTTAATTGAAGAATAAATATTTCTTATTTAATATTACCATTGTGATTTATTCTGCACAATTCTCATAATTTAAAATTTTTTAATATTAATAAATTCAATATTTTTGTTAAATATATTTTAAACTGTAACGGACAATTATTTTAATACATTTCATGAGTTGGACGTCTTGGATAGTACTATACCTCTATGAAACTTATGTGATACATACACTGAAGTTTGTATAGGCTTAATGAATCAAATTAATGTTTAAAATGTTCATAGTATTTTGATTTTTTATGTATCCCTATCTGTTCTAGTAATATTTTATCTTAACTGGATAAATGAAAGAGATAGGGAAATGGTTTAATGTCGTGGTGGACCAAAATAAGAAATTTCTTGAAATATATAAATTGCATTGACCCAAATATGCGCTTTACTAGTATGTAAGGAAATGGGTAACTACCCTAAGATTCATACCTCTCTGGAATCAATAATACTAAATTTCAATGAACTGCAAAAATATCCTATCAGTTAGATTGCCTGTAGGGTAGATTAAAATTTCTGCATTGGAGTAAGCAGAAAATGATTAGAATATCCGCTGACGTTTTAAAATTGAAAATCAACATTTCCTTCTGAATTTCTTTATACTAAATTAATACTTAAATCATTTTCGTACCCGATAGATTTATGTTTTAAATTGTATTTACTTAAAAATACATTTCAATAATTATTATTCGAGAAATTGTTAATGTTTTGACATCTGATCTTTAAAATTTAAAGTTGGTCAAAGGATAAAATAGAAACAAATAATATTTCTTTCATAATCAGGAATCCATGTGGATAGACAATGAGGGCTTTTCAGTTTTGTCTTTCTTTATACTAAATTTATTTTTAGAATGTACTTTTATCAATATATACGAATATATATATATATATATATATATATTTCATGTTAAATTATTTTAACAAAGTTATTTATCAAAAACGATTCCATTCCCAATTATGAAAATCTTGAATTATTATTATTTTCAATTAAAATAAAATAACTTGTTGAAATTTACAAGAATATCATACGATTTCACAAAGAGATGAGCAACTATTTAATTAAATTTCAGACTCATTAATTAAAAATATTTATGCGTAAATAGAGTTTCTTAAAATGTTGAGTCAATTTATTGTAAATTTTTAACTTTTCCGTGTTTAAAATTTTAATTATTAATACAATCGGTGATTGTTGTGAAAATATTTTTTATAATGTAAATATATAATTATCAATATTTCAATTTGAATTTCTAATAATCCAAATTTACTATATAAATATTCCAATAAAATTTAAGTGTTTCTACAGAAATACAGGTAGAATTAATATAAAATTAATTTAAAAATTTAGTTTAATATTCTTTCATTGAAATATAAAGTACAGTTTTATTGCAATATTAATTGCAAAAGTAGATATTAATAACTTTTATAACGGAAATAATTATTAAATTGTTATGACTCTAATGTTTTTTCAATCGATACTTTTAAATGAAAATGTACAATTATTTTTTTAGAATTACCATTTTATAATTTTTCATTTCAAAGAAAATTTCGGAAAATCTTTAAGACATATTTTTCAGTTTTGTTAATATGAAATATATTTTAATAATTAATATTAATTATTGTTAATAATAAAAACATAAAAGATACAATAGTAATTTTATTTATTTTCTTGATTTAGATTTTTTACAATTTTATATTTGTGTTTTATATTTTAGAAAAAAAACAGTTAAAGGTTGTTTTGAAAAATAATTATTATACATATTTTAATGTTTCATATATATATATATATATAAAGCTATTTTTGGATATTAATTGCAAATTTTTATTTATTTAATTAAAGGTTTTATGAATTTTTGAGTTCAAAGATTTTATTTTGAATCAAATAAACTCTGTGTATATTGCCTCATTTAAATTCTGCAGATTATTTATGAATGTACCTACTAATTATGGTATTAACATGGCAAGAAAGTTTTTCGTTACTCTCCACTTCTAAATAAGCAAGAAAATTACCATTCTAATGCTATTTTTTATTAATTCATGTTTCCAAATATTTTGGGCAAAAAATTAATCGATATATATATATATATATATATATATAACTCTGTGTATATTGCCTCATTTAAATTCTGCAGATTATTTATGAATGTACCTACTAATTATGGTATTAACATGGCAAGAAAGTTTTTCGTTACTCTCCACTTCTAAATAAGCAAGAA
>MQRK01226327.1:13933-36269 GCA_001938485.1 Girardia tigrina
ATCTAACAGTCGATTCTATGCATACGTTGAGTGGAAAAATGGAACGACTGCAGCTGAAACCTATAGAAAGTTGTTCAATGTCTTCCCTGATGATTGCCCAACGGAACGCACAATAAGAACTGGTTCTCTGATTTTACCTCAGGCAAGCGGCTATCGTTGGGCGATCACCCACGAAGTGGACGTCCTTCAGCAACAACAACTGATGATTTGACTGAAAAAGTTAGGAACATAATTGAGCAGGATGAAAGAATGCCTTTAAGACACATAAGGGAAATGCTTGAGGTCAGCAAAGAATCAATAAGGACAACCCCCCATGAAAATTTGAACAGGAAAAAGATTTTGAGCATCTGGGTGCCTTATCAGCTGACTGATGATCACAAACGACAACGTATTGAATCCTCCAGAAATTTTTTGCAACTTGTGCAACAATATGGGAAGAATACTTGATGAAACGATGGATAACAGTTGATGAAACGTGGATATCATTTTCCCATACATTATGGAGATCCGACTTACGAGTATGGGCAAGTGGAGATGATCCTCGACCACGTGCTGTTCAAAACAAAAAATTTGGACGAAGAACAATGCTTATTTTGGCATTCACAGCTGATGGTAAGTTTCACATCGAAGTAACAAAATCTGGTGAGGCTTTCAATTCTGAAAGATATACGGAATTCATTCAAAATAGTCTTACGAAGTTTAGTAAAGACAGACGATGAGTGAATATGCGAGAAATTCTTTGGCAGCATGATAATGCTCGACCACGTTCATTCAAGTTTATCACGGAGTTTTTTCAGAAAAAAACATGTTGAATGGATTAAACAAGCTCCATATTCACCTGCTTTAAATCAGTGTGACAAATGGCTATTCAAATTTTTAAAAGGATCACTAAGAACAACATCATTTGCAAGTGAGGAAGAGGTCTTACAAGCGGTCAGTGATATTATAGGGTATCTCCCACGAAAAAAACTTTCACATGAATTTGATAAACTTTTTACACATGCTGAAAATGTTATTTGTTGTAATGGTGAATATACTGTTGTTTAGAAATATATATTTGTTGTTTTATATTTGTTTTATTTAGAAATTAGAAATACAGAGGAGTAACGGGAAAAACTTTTTTGCCATATTAATATAATAGCTTTTAATCTCTAAGTTAACTAATCGGCACTAAAAGAAATTAAATTTGTGCCAAAGATTAATGGTCTTCATCCTGATATTAAATTTACTACAGAATGTGCAGTAAATAAAAATGTCATTTTATTGTTATTTTTGTCACTGGGAAGAATCAAATTATATGGAAGTAGAACAGATACAAGTTTCTACACAACATCACAGAGCTTTTGTGATGAAAAATATAATAAGGGCATGACAAAATGCTTTGCTCACAGAGTTTGGAATTTGTCTTTCAATTTTGAATTCGCAGATCATGATTTAAATATTCTTAGAGGACACAAGACACTTGTACACGAAGACAAACAATTATAGGGCAATATTAAGATCACATTATACAAATTATTTACACAAGCATGGGTTAAGAAAAAGGTAAAAGAAGAAAATATTGAAGAGTATAAAAATTATAAAAGTTTCATATTCGGAAGGGTTAAATGCATTTAAGAAGAGTATTTGTAAGATTATATGTAGTGTCGAAGGGGTTTCAATGATATTGAAAGTTCAGCTGGAAAAGTTTATTTGGTAAAAGACGGTAAGAGATATCAGATGATAGAATTGTTAGAAAAATGTTTGAATATGTATTAATGTTTAGGGAGATTATATTGAAAAATAAATATATCTTATCAAATTTAACTTTTGTTTTTCATTGTTAGGCTATGAACTTTTCGGACAGTCCACGTATACATATACATATATATATATTAGGGTGAACCAAAAGTCTTTTCGTATTTTTTATTAAAAATTTAAACATAATTTTACAACAAATAAAAAACATTTAAGTTTCAAAGTAAAGGCCATTTGAATCTATAGCTTGAACCCATCTATGCGTAAGTTGTGCAATCCCGCTGCTTTACCAATCCTTGTTCTTAGAAGCGAAGAACTGGTGACACCCGTTTTCGACCTCGGCCAGATTATTGAAGCTGCGACCACGAAGAAAGTGTGCCATAGAGCGGAAAAGGTGATAATCGGATGGCGCAAGATCCGGACTATACTCTGCGTGTGGAAGAAGTTCAAAAGCGTCGAGATTTTTGATTTTTTCCTTTGTTTGTTTGACGGTGTGCGGTTTTGCATTGTCTTTTTGTAGAAGAACTCACTTTCGATTGATCAAAGCGGGGTATTTCTCGCCAAGTGCCGCGTACATTCGATCAAGTTGGGCGCAGTAAAGGTCAGCGTCGATGGTACGACCATTTGGAACCAGCTTGAAGTGAATCACGCCTTCGAAATTCCACCAAACATACAAAAGTGCTTTCCTTGAGAAACGGTCTCGTTTCCCTACCGGTTTCGCCATTTTTCCGGGGTTCAACCATTGATTTTGTTGGTCTGGATTACTGAAGCAAACCCATTTTTCATCGCAAGATACAATTCGACGGATGAAACGGTCATCGCGCGAATTTTCAAGCAATTTTTGACAAGTTTCGAAACGCTTTTCGGCTTGAATTTGTGTCAATTTATGATGCACTTCTCGACATCGTCTATTGACGTTGCCAAGAGCGTGAATGTGTCGTACAATGTATGTTTGAGGAATATCGAGTTCGGCCAACAATTTGCGAGTACTTATTGACGGATTTGTCTCGACGGCTTCACGAATCGCTCCGGAATCTACGAAGATAGGTCGGCCTGAACGTGCATTGTCTCCGAGGTCAATGTTGCCTTCGTTGAACCTTTTGAACCAATTTTGTGCAGTACGATTTGAGACCACATTATCACCTTCAACTTCGCATATCTTCTTTGTTGCTGCAGTTGCGTTTAAGCCATGTTTCCAGTAATGGCGTAAAAGAACACGAATTTCAAAATTTTCCATGATTTTTCTAAAAGACCATAAAAATTATATTAACGACTAATTAGAAGTTTTAATACATATGTGATAGAGCAGTTCAAGAGCTTTAAAAACATATAACACATGTATATAAAATATCTTTATTTGGTAATAAGAAACAATAGAACAAAAAGACGTAGAAAATACGAAAAGACTTTTGGTTCACCCTAATATAAGCAAGTAAAATTGTCCGACATTTTCATTCAAAATATCGAGAAGGTTTTCTAGTCCAAATTGATATAAATAATGATAATTATTGATGATAATAGCAATAATGCATATAAATAATAATCGGAATTCCAATACTTAATACACTATAAACACTTTGTTCTGATAGTTTATGAAGAGAGATGTAAAGAGTGCGATGACACATACATTGGGGAGAATGTCCGTCATCTCTGTAAAAGAATTCAAGAATATGATCGAAAAGAGAGTAAGAGTAACATTGCAAAATATATAAAGAAATGTAAATGTGATATCAATATTTATAATTTTAAGATTCTTTGTAAGCATTGTGATAGTTATTTGAAGGGTCTTCCGTGAAAAGTTTTTATTATGTCGCGTTACACTAAAACTAATGTTTAACGGCAGTCTCTACGGGTTATTCAGAATTTTTTAGCATTATTTCACACAGTCGATTATACAATCATTTATTTTTTTTTATTTATATACAGTGGATTAAATTATTAATCAGTAGCCTGAAGATCCCTCAAAATATACTGTCTTTATATTTATTTTTAATGGATGAGTTTTGTTTTTATTTAAGTTAAGATTATATTTTTTATACAAATTAATTTTTCATGAATGAAATCTGTTGATGCAACACCTTAATAATTTTCGTTTTTCTCAATATATATTTAGTGTATATATTGATATCTTAAGTCATGTTGCTTTGGAGGCGATATATGTGGACGCAATAACAATCATTAAGTAACAGTGGGTCTATTACATTTTGATAATCAATGAATTCATAAAGGAATCACACAAAACTCCTTTTTCGCGTTTCTCAATGATAATCCAACTTATAACTAGCAATATTCGTCATGGTACTCGTCGATCATTTACTTGATTACTCTTCAAGTTTCGACAAACAAATAATGAAAGTCAGTTGGATTTACAGAATTATTGTTCACCTTATTTTAATTTGTTTTAATGACCTTTTTTGCATTAATAAGTACATTATTGCATGCACGACAATTTAGAGATACTTGAATAAAATAATATGTTAAGAAAAATTGTTTTAATGATTTGTTTATGTGCGCGCACTCTTTCTGCTGGTAGAAGGTTGATTAGTTTTGTGACTGTACAAAGTAGAATAACATTGACAATGTCTCACGGTAATCCGGTTGCTGAATTTGGAAAAATTAGAAAAATGACGGTCATGTGAAAATGTCTCTGTGGAAAGCAAATGGTGTAAATCGAGTGCACATTAGTGTGTAGTGACATGTTGAATTTTGTCACAGTGGTTTTATGTAGGGTTACATTACAAGTCACTGAAAGGTAGTTTTATTAATGTTCACAATATTTACAGATATTCTGCTGACTATGTTGTTGGTTTATTTGAATTCTGTGGTGCAATTAAATTATTTTCATTTCAATATGCGTACTGATTAATAAAAAATGTATTACTTTCAATTAGACATTTTTTAATAATGACAAAGAGAAGCTATTTTTCAACCGCATAATGAACGCGAATCAATTTACACAAATGAAATAATGTTTGATCCATGGGTTCGAATCAGATAGATCACTTAACACTTAAGACATCTCATCAATCAAAACAACCACTTAGAAAAACGAATGTTTAATATCTTGAAACCGGAAATCCGGGAAGATAACCGACACTTTGTGTTTAACAGGTGTCAATCATGAAAGACAAATAACAATTTGTTATTTTTGCTAAATTTAAATGTAATGAAGGTTTTGATTTTTTTTAATATATTTCTAATTTTGATTTTGGTAATAAAAATAAATTCATTTTTTCTTTTGGTAATTCAGGACTTTTCCATAATGCCGTATTGATGGTACAATTTATTTATGTCGTAATTGTAATTAGAAAATAATGCAATTGACAATAAGATTTATTCGTCGTGAAATTTCACGTATTTTTTAAATTTCTTCTAATAATCCGTTTATTTAAACAACATTAATTAATTGTTATTATTAATTAATTGTCATTATCACTGTAATCTCTAAGAGTTAATATTACTTATAAATTATTTTAACTTATAAGTTATAATTATGTTAATGAGGTTTTTCATGATTTACTTCGCAATATCAAATGTACATTTTCTTTTTAATAATAATTGGTACAAATGAGTTGATTGTGTCACTATGGCTTCTCCGTTAGCACCAAGATTTTGCCATTTAAGCGTGGTTAATGACGCTTAGTTAACAATGCATCAGTAATTTTCCTATCAAATTTTCTTTTATTAATATTTTATATACAAACTTTATATACAAAGCATTAAATTATAATGCGTAACAGTAGGGGAAAAATGGGCACGCAGCACACAACCCCGGGGTTCGTCCCTAGTTACCGTGGTTACCATGGCAACGTTTACCAGTTACCGCGCGGTTACCATGGTAACTGTCGCGGTTACCATAGCAACGGTCGCAATCACCTTAACAACGCTTCTGATTGGCTCATTGGTTCCCTAGCAACGGTCACGATCACCTTAGCAACGCTTCTGATTGGTTCATGGTTCAATAGCAACGGTCGCGATTACCTAAAAACACTTCTGATTGGTCAGTAACCACCTAGCAACGGTGGCGATCACCATAGCAACGGTTCCGGTTCACTTGGAAACGCTTCTGATTGGTTCCCGGTTCCTTAGCCTAGGCAGCAACGGTTTCGGCTCCCAGGGTAACGGTAACCAAGGGACGTTTTTTATTAGCAACGGATAGAGTGATCCAAGGCAGTTGTAACCATAGTAACGGTTCCCGTGTCCATAACAACCGTCACCCCGTAACTAAGGACTGTACTGGGGGTTGTGTGCAGCGTGCCCATTTTTCCCCTACTCGTAACCTATATTTTTTCGGTTTCTGATATACAATATAGGATTGAAAATGGAGTTATTTCTACTCTATGGTGTATGTTCAGCAATTCTATTTCGAAAATCAATAGTACATGGCATCGTATTTCAGATATTAAAATTGATTTACTAGGATAGCCTGAACTCTCCAGGAGGTTACGGATTTAATGGAAAATAAACTGGAAACATTTTAGTTGTAAAAATCACCCTCAATTGAAATTATAATAGGGTTCTTTCGATTAAGCTTTTTAGGAAATCATTTATTCGCTCAAAAAATGGAATTTTAAAGTTTATGTTTAAAATGTGTACATTAGATCAGTTTCTTATTATATTATTTACTTTTAGATAAATGAAATCAATTGTATTTTTAATAAGCTTATTTCAATAAATTGTATTGCAGTAATGCTTAAAGTGGTCCAGGTGTACCACCTAAACTCCATATCAAAATTCTTGTGGTACTTAGTATGTGTTCAGATTTCGTGATCATCAAATTTTGAATTAGAATTTTATATTTATTATGAAATAATTCCAAATTTGAATTTGCAATGTATTCAGTTGACATCAGGTGGTCCTTGAAGTTTGCTTCATGAATTTCGTAGCCCATATTTAGAATATGGATATTTAAAACTGTTTTATTGTATCAATCCTCTTCTAATCTACATTTTCAGATGATGAAGATAAATTCCATATTCTATGTACTAACCACTTTACCATAATTTCGTTGTACCTAGGGTCAAAATTCTATATTAAATTTTTGTTTTATAAATTGACTATCAAACCGACCATAATTTATTCTTTTGATATTAAACGGAAGAAAAAATTCATTTTGACGCATTGTTATATTCTTGATATATTTGTAATTAATGCTTTTAACTTTTTACGTTGATTATTTAATTACTACTGATTTATAGAACAGAATTTTCGCTTTACTTAGATTTACGATCATATGTACACTTTAGTCATAAAGAATAACATTAGTCAAAGGTTTCAATGATTCAAGCTATTCGGTAGTACTTCTCATTTAGTATCTAGTGAATTTGTCCGTTCGTATATGTTAAAAATCTAAAACATGAAAAATAGTTTATTCTGAAACTTTACAAAATCAATTTGTTAATAAATAATTCGTATTCGAGTTAATTTTCTTTCTGTAAAAATAGAATGGATGAAAAATAAATGAATTAATTTTTTAATGAATGAAAACAGAACAGGATGAAGATTTAATAATTCCTCAATTTTCCGATTGTATTATTTAATAATCAAATAATTAAATTTAAAATAAATTATTAACCGAATTACTTTTTATTCATGAATTATTATTATTATTATAAATATTATTATTTTTTTAAAAAATAAATATTAATCAAATATGTTTTATAGTAATTTTTACAATATTTGTGGATAATAGGTAATTTTATTATTGCAATGGAAAAACCGCCAAATTTGGAGATTGTTTTATTGGTTTGTTGGGTTTTATTTGTTTTTAATGATAGAGATATGTTAACAAGATTTTATTAATGTATTGATTTTTAGTAATAAATGGCTAAAACAAAGGAACAGATATTTTGTAAATAAATGAATTAATAATTTTGTAATTTAATTAATTAATTTTTTCTTTATTCGTCTATTGTCTAAATTAAAATGGATCTGATGGGAAAATTAGTAATTATTATTTTGTTTTTGTCAATTAATCAAAAAATAAAATTAATTAAGTTAAAACTATTCCTGCTAAGATTTTTGTTTTGTGAAAAAAACGGAAAGTCGTTTGTATTTTATTTAATATTTTCTAATTAGAAATGTTTTATAAAATTTGCATATAAAATTTTATTAAACTGATAGTTTGCCTTTTATATAATTATGTAATTTATTACTTTTTTGTTATTTATTGCATTTATCAGCTTAAATAATTTTTATTTTGAAGAGCATATATAATTAGTTTACTTATTATATAATAATACTATAATAAATCATTTTTAAAAGACAAATAACATACACCATAATATATTGTCATTAAGTTCGACGGATTTATCAAAAAAAATATAATAATTTATATACAAAACATATGCTAACGTTATCGTTTTATAATAACTAAATTTAAAAGATACTTTTTTATAAAGTTAAGGAAGATGAATTTCGTACATTTATTTTAGGATCAGAAAATTTCATTATCCATGATTCATACAGAAATTTCTAAATTCTATGAAAACAGAATTTTCAAAATAACTTATTTCAACTATATTATTTAAACAGTTCTTTGGTATTTAGTAATTTTATTATCACTTTCCCTTTAATTATGTTACATGATTCCTGATTGCAAAATCGACCATAACGCTCTCCAATGTATGAGGTACCAATTATATTTTTACTTATAAACGAAATCGGAACATAATGCATTTAGAGTGATAGATTTAGTGCTGAAAAAAAACTTTAAATCTTATAGAATTAAAGCACGATTTACAAAGTTAATAAATTATTATTGTCGGATTTCAAAAAGACGTTTTTAGATTTTCCCAATCACTCGGATTAAGGGACATTCGAAAACAAACCAATATTATAGTAATTATAATCTAATTTCTTATAGTGAAGTACAGGCTCATTCTTAAAATTGTTGAAACAATTAATTTTTATAAAGAATTTCTAAATTAAGGAAATATTTAAAATCAAAAGTTTTTTAAGTAATTATAATTAAAAAAAATATCTTAATTAATTTTAAAAAGTTATCTTCGGAAATAATCAAATTTAAATTGTAGAGTAAAAACTTAAAATTAAATTAATTCGGAAATAATGGATTTTTAAATAATTGATTTAAAAGAAATATATAAAGACAAGGATAATTATGCTTGTACTAATTTTTAAAAGTTATTCTGAAAAATAAAATAATGAACTTTGTTGCCAGAGATGTAAAGTAAAAAACAGATAATTTTAGATTTTACAGTTAGTTTGAAATTCTGCAAATTAAAGATTTGACAAATACTTAATTCTAAACATTTTTCGTAAAAATAAATAAAGATTAAAACTTTTTTCATTAATGTATCGTAATAATAATAGAAATTTGAATACTGTAAATTATTTTTTGTATTTAGATTGTATTTAAAATTTGTATTGTATTTAAAATAATTGTAGGTAATAAATGCTTTTAAACTGAAAGATTGATAATAAATAAAACGTTAAAATCTTTTATTAATTAAAAACGCTTCACAAATAAAAGAAAATAACATTAAACTAATTCTAAAATAATAAAAAATCATTTTGGGGTTAATTAGTCTTACTCTCGATCAAGAACCCAACACTTATTTTTATTTATGTTACTGTTTGGTATATTATTTATTTTGTCATTGTCAGAATTAATTTAGAAATATTTTCATAAATTAACATATTGACTTCCGATTTCAAATACCCATTTTACACAACAACTTTATTATTTTGTTTTTAAAAAACTCAAATTATAAACGATTTATTAAACATTATTCATTAATATTATTTGATTTAACAAATTTCAAATTGGTAATTTTAAATATTTTTGTATCATTTAAAACAGTTTCCTCTAAATAAGATTATATTTTTGTTTAATTTTTCCTATTGGAATTTATAATTTTTTATTGATGTACCAATCTCAAGCTTGGATTAAATTGAGCAATTTGCTGAACATTCTATTTTAAATATGTGAATTACGTTCTATATAATTTATATCCAAAACAAAAGGAATTCAATAAAAACATTAATAAAATGGTAAAATAATTTCATTTGTAATTTATTTATTTATTCGTATTTTTAAACAATATTCTTTAAGTGTTTGCTTTGATACTTTGTAATGTTCTAATAATAATAAAAAAATCGTATTTTTATTATGATATTTTAAAGAATAAAAATTTATAAAATAATACCTACATATATCATGATAATTTGTGAACTTATTTATTTGCTATTTTTTTATTTGTTTTTAATATTTTATTTGGACTTCATTAAGTAAAAAACGATAGACCAATTTTGTCTTATATAACATTGCATTATATTTAATTATATGTAAGATATTATTTCTGAGTTAAGAACATTATAATTATCTGAGTGTTCCGTCCGATCCCCGGGTTGCTTCGAAGACCGGACGGTGGTAGCAGAAGTGCAAGGTAATGATAGTAGCTCGGATGATTCGAAATATTCGGCCCATTTTGTTATAAGATCAATTAGACAGATCATTTAATCAAAATCTAAAACTGAACTGTCTTTTTTTAGTAGCAATCATATGAAATTTTAAATTCGAAATCAAAATAAAATATTTCTTTTCAATTCGATTTATTAGAATCGAAATCAAATTTCGTATTAAAAAGAATAATTGACATACTTGTTCATAATAGCCAAAACAAAAATTCAAATCGGTTTCGACAACAAAAATTTTAATGAGTTTCGGAAACAAAAATTCAAATAGCTCTCTATAACAAATTAATCAAAATCGGTGTTTGTCAACAAAATAAGATTAACTGATTATCAACAAAAAAACAAAACTATAATCAGTTTCGACAACAACAATTCGAATCGATAAAATTGAATTTTAAATTTAGTCTTTCAACCACTAGATCTGATTGGCTAGCTAATCAGACCGATTTAGATAATACATAAACGACATCACGCAGGAGGGGGGAGGGGAGCAGCATTTTGTGACGAAGTGTGACGGGGGTGGAGAGGGGGTTGGGAAATGTGACGGAGAGGGGCGCAGATGTTTGTGACGAAGTGTGATGTGGGGGAGGGGGGTTGGGAAATGTGATGTCAAATCGAAATGCTGAAGTATTTAGTGAAAGAATTATGTGTTGAAGTGTGACGAGGGTGGAGGGGGTCAGGCTTTTTGTGTCAAAATGTGACAAGGAGGAAGGGGGTCTGAAATATGCTTAAATCACGTGAAGCCATTTGTGGATAGCCCCTATATGAATTTTAAAATATGTTAATTAATTTAAATAATTAAATTTGAAAAAAAATAAAATTACTACTAATTTCGGTTTGAATTCAAAATTGGTGTGTTGATTGCCGAATAATCGTGCATTGAATTGCCGTTCATTTAAAAGAAAATGTCAATTTGGCTCGTTCTGTATGAGTGGGCAATCAGAGCGAGTTGTTAGTCATAAAATGAATTTTAAATAGGCTAAAGTTAATAAGAAGCTACATAAATAAAAGTTTTGACAAAAAACAAATCAGCAACTAATTAAATAGATTCCACAATTCCTGATTAAGGACTAATAAAATAAATTCAACGAGTAATATTTTATTGCTGTTAAGTGGAAATTATGTAAATCCTACAGCGTCACCATGCTCAACTCGCACGATTTCCAAGGACGATCACATTATACGGAACGCCTTCCTTCGGGCTCTTCCAACCTACGTCCAGAAATATCTCATCGCGAATGGAAACCAAAACATATGACACCTAGCTTCACTTGCGAGTGATCTGCTAAGAGTGAAGCAACTAAACCAGATAAATCTCGCAATGGAAAAACGTTTATTCCAGCAACGACGTAAGGGTCGCTACATAGACTTTCCTTGATGAATGCTTTTCAAACTTCGTCAAACGCACATTTTTGAAATTGATAGCTCGTAGGTAGAATTATGTAAAGAACAAAGATAGTTATGTTAGAAATATTATATATATGTTTGTCTCAATATCAAAGTTGTGAATTTCAGTTAGATGATAGGAATTTGATGAGGAATGGAGAATGACTAAAGCTATTTAAATCGTAGGGGATGTCAGGAATATTTTCTAAATGTGCTTATTGTATTTTGTTTTGGCATTCTCTTCTACCCAAATGGAAAATAGATGTTTTGAGTATTTTTGATATTAAAATAATTTGCTTTTGGCAAGACATTTTTAACTTATCAATCTAAAATAATACATGCTCATTATTCTAGTTGTAATGTTAATAAAAATGTCGGAAAACACTCTGATATTGTATTGAAAAAAACATACTGGTCAATCTAATATATATTCTAAAGCTATTGTTAAAAAAATCAAGTGGTTTAATTTCTAGTATCTTTTTTAGATATTTTCATTCCTGTTTTCAATTAGTTTCTAAAATAATGAATTACTAACTGTTTGTCAGTAAGATATCGATAAATTTTACATCTGATTGCATTTTCTACCGTTGAAATTTTGATTAATTGTTTAAAAAAATTAATTAATATTTATCAAGTTTTAAAAATTCTAATTCTCTTTAAAAGGCCATTCATAATAAATATGTATTTCAGAAAAAAATTTTAATAACTGAGTTTTGGAATTATTTAAGGTGTAACGATGCGTTAAAAGATAACAATCCCGTAATCATACCAATCCACATCATGTATTATAATAACATGTACAGTAATTTAGAATAATTAAAAAATATTTCACCAATAAATCATTGGATTAAAATATATTTATTTTATTTTTCTTAAAAGTTAAATAAAAATTACAATAATCGCGATCAATTCCATTCTCGCAAACCAAACATTGGCAGCTATCAATTGCCCTTTGAGAAAACGACATGTTTACTCTATCTTTCTCTTTTTACGAGCTAAGGGAGACATATGATTAATAAAACAATTGACAGCCAACCCAAAGCTAATCTTGAATTCAAATTTGAAAGCAAATATAGAATTAATATTCCACATAGTAGCTATCTTTTTAGATGCATCTTATGATTATATGAAACTTCTCACGCTCAATGCAATCCACTCAATTTTATCATTCACATCAAACCCAAAACAATCCGAAATTTCATCAATACAATTCAGTTGAAATATCTGATCTAATGGTAAACTGAGAGAAAAGTGTGTTCTCTCAACTGTACTAGGTTTGAGAGTGTACTGCAAGATAATTATATTTTTGTACTGAATGTCACCCAGTCTCAAATATGGTACAGTCAGTGGATGGTAATAGTTAATTTGTCCATGTCAAACTCTTCTCTGAAATTTACCGTATTAGTAATTTGATTTAGCGAACAAAAACAATGCAACGACAATTGATTTTATTACAATTTTACACTAGATTTCTATTTTCTAAACAACATAACTAAATAAAAAGTAGAATTAATTTAATAATAAAGTTAGTATGTTCGTCTCATTATTTAGATCTACAGTTGCGAGAAAATAACAAATGCAAAAGATAAAAATGATAAAAATAAAATTGAATTAGAACATGTGTAAATCGAATGTCAAATGCCACGAGAAAAATTAATTAAATTAGTATTAAAAAGAATTTTCGTTCAGACAGAGTAGTTTTAAGGTGTGTCTGTTAAAAGAATTGTTCCATACCTAATGTTCAAGTTTTGGAATATAGAGGCATTTATTGGAAATATAAATAGAGGCTTTATCGTGAAAAAATCCAAGCTATTAATAGAAGCTCATATTTGTATAATTTTCCATTTATTTCAAACAATGTTATACATTGAAATTTTTTTAAAATAATCAATTTTAGGGTGCACAGTTTGAAAGATACTTATAAGAAAATTCTTCAATCTACATTATTTTCCAATATATATTTTTATATTTGTAAAAAGTTTCCAATAAAACTTAAATTTTGTAAATATATTACTTTTTTGAACAATTTTATAAAATTATATTTTATAATTATTTTCAGTTCTGATAATCAAAAATCTTAAAGCCAAAAGTTCTGATTTATTTTTAAATTAACTGCAATAATTATAACAAAAATTTTCGTAATAATATTTTAAAAATTAATGATTAAAATTTAGAATCAATTTCCTTTCACATAATAATCAAAAACTAAAATCATTCTCAATTTATGAAAATGGAAAAATAGAAGAAATCAAGTTTTTTAATGGTTTCATGTGGAAATCATTGGGATAATTGAAGTGTAATTATAATGACAGAGTTATATGATATTTCCGGTAATAATTACATCACTGATTTCGTCCCATAATGGATTGTTTTCCACTTTCTATCAAGATTGGACTTAAATCTTCACTTATTTAATTCGCCTTTGATAAGCTTTATATTTGTATTAATGCACTCTTGCTTTAATTTGATATGATGATAATAATAATGAAAGAAAAATTATTATAATCATTATCGAAAAGAGATAACAAAATGTTTTTATTAAGGCATTTAATAATATTAAAAAGGAAAAAAAATTTTCTCATGCGAATAAGTAGTAGTACATCAGTAGTTAAAGGAATATTATTAAATAATAAAAACATTTTTATGCATATGAAATTTTAAAAATTCAATTTAAAAATAATAAACATTCTCAAAATTATAGTTTTAAAATTTTCTTCCGATTCAATTTTCTTCGTTAAATTGAAAAAGTAAGTAATGTTGATATTATTTATTAGAAACCGTTTATAATGGCTAAAGTATAAAAATATAATGAAAAATATGATTTAATATTGCATATTCATTATAATAAATATTTAGTCATTTTTTAAGGCATTAACAAAATAAGTACGAAAAACAGTTTTTACTTAATATGAAACATTTATACATGATACTTAAGCATACATGGTATGTATAAAGTCTTTGTGGATCTTCAAACATAACACTAGAACTCCACAGAAAAAGTTATTCCTTTAATTCACAAGTGCGGTCAAAATGACCACATTCATAAAATCGTATAATACAACACGTGGCAATAGATTAGAGCAAAAATTTTGATTTAGAAATCAGAGTCTCATCGGATGACACTATACTCACACACACATACATGCATAGGTCATTCACGACAGTTTGTACATTTGTAGTGTTTTTTTGACTTTGGATCCCACAACATGGCTTCACACAGACAAAACAAGAAGAACTTGTTTTGTTGCGGAATTTGTGAACACTGCATGTAGTTTGCGATGCTTCTTGCATTTGTTTTGCTTTTTTGTTCGGAGGTTGTATGGGTTTTTGTTGTAGATCCCTGAAGTACAATTGTTTGCAGATCCAAACAATGAATTCTTTTTGGGTAATAGAGATATCTGGAACTGCATCATTGTAAATTATCTAAGTATTGAGAGCTGCCTTGTCGAGCAGATCACAAAAACATCCCATTGGCCACCTTTGTAATGCAGCCTTGCAGCCATATAATCTCAGCATGGTATCGAAGCAGTCAACACCCACTTTGTGTTGATTGTAAAAATGAATTATATCAGACTTTTTTCTCTTCAGCAACAACGACAGGATTTTTGTGCATAGTTGATAAATGGAGGACTATCTTTTTAGGTTTGGGCTGATAGGATACAGCTAATTTACCTCCACATTTTTAGAAGGTTGAAGAATAGAGAGGACGTTCCTCCTTCATATGATTGACAGTAGATTTGGAGGAAGGTCTCAATTTAATAACTAGTGTCGTTCTTTCGGATAATAAAAAATCAGTCAAAGGAGTCGAAGTGAAAACGTTATCAGCGCAAACATTGTTACCACAGTTTAGGTAATTTTCAAGCAGCTGCTTTCATACATAACTTCCTAAATTACCGTTACCTCTTTGCTCCAAATCTTGACGGCAAAAGTAAGGAAAGTACTTTAAGCAAAATTTTGTTTCAACATCCACTAAAAGTCATAATTTAATACCATATTTTTCCGACTTTTGCGGCATATATTTGATATAATTGCACTGATTCTTCATTTGTAGTAACAATTGCCTATTAACAATTAGACCGGAATAAAACTGGAAAACTTGTTTGCAGTTGCAATTGAAATTATCCAGTACCTGTTGAAAACAGAAAAAAATAGATCACCAGAAACTATCACATGGTGTATTTTCAAATTGTCAAATCGAATAGATTTTATAATTCACTCAAACTTTGGTCTTGACATGACAATCTTGAAATACTCATTCCAAAGCTCATGCATGGACATTCTTCGCAAAACCTAATCCACCTCGCGCAAATACATCAAACCCAAAAAGGCTTTTAGTTGATCTAAAGTAATCAACTCTGTAGCATTCTCCTTCAACTGATATAATTTTTACGTTGGTATATTTGAAAATATTTTGGACCAGTCGTTTCGTCATCAGTAATTCCGAAGCAGCTACTTCAAAATCGATCAGTTGTTTAACAAAATGTTTTACATCTGGCCTAGGTAACAACAAATTTTCTTTTGTTCTTCCTACATTCTTGCACTGCAGAATGTCCATTAAGTTCCATCCTTGCTGCTTTAAAAATTTTCCTCTTCGTCTTCCTTACTAGAGCTATCAGAAGATGTAGCTGATTCATTTTCATTTTCAGAAGGTTCTTCATTACTTGATTCATCGAAGGCTGTTGATGATGCATCTTTGACCGTCAGGAGCTAATTTCAAAATTGATCTCTTCTGTGGACACGAGCTAATCGGTCAGCGTATTTGCTTCATCTCTGACGGGGCTGGATGCTGTTCATTAGATTAAGATAACATGGGGAGATTTCCGATTGACTATAATTGAGAAGTGTTTTGCGAGAGTTGGGCTAAAAGTTCATGATTGACTTGAAGGTGCTACTAACGACATTAAACTCAATGATACGGACCTTCCTACAAGTTTAGTAACTATCTTGTATAATGCGCTCAACAATATCATTTGGATTGACTACGGTCCGGTGATTGATTTTATCTCATTTGACATTGGTTTAGCTGGTCATGATGTTCATTCAAATTAACCTGATGAGATACTGACCAAAATCATCCAATTGGCTACAAACGGAGAGCAAGAATTATCCGACTCCGATAAAGAGGATGTTGAGCCAGTTGAGTCAGGTCTATTTGCGGAAAGGGTTGCGGAGCTTGATCGTGGTCCAACCATTGAGAAGAACGTCTTCGAATATTGTAGAGAATCCACTTTTCATCACACGTTACAATTCGGTCCAGAAACGGATCATTCTTGTTCCTCAGAAGAAGTGAAAACGATGCCTCAAAACGACGCATTTTTTGATTGTCATTTAATTCGTATGGAATCCATTTATCCAGTTTTTTCGACTTTCCAATGTCACGCAGATGGTTTGAAATTATGCCTATCGTGACACCTAGTTCATCCGCAAGTTCTCGAACTGTTGTGCGTGGATTTGCTTCTACTAGAGCCTTCAAATTTTCAATTTCAATAGCAGGTTTCCGTCTACGGCTATCATCTTTGAGGGTCTCATCTCCTTAAAATTTTTTGAACCAACGTTGTAACATACGTTCTTTTGTGGTTTCATCGCCCAATGAACCGTTGATATTATGGGTGGCCTCCGATGCCTTGTGGTCAAGTTTGAATTCATATAAAAAATTGCTCGTAATTGCGCTTTTTGCATATTGACAACTATTTTAATAAACACGTTATTTTAAAGTTAATATTTAAGCAAAGTATCATAGAAATATAGAGTTTTTCATAAGCTTTAAAATTATGCATAAAACATAAATAAAATGATAAAGATTTATTTCAAAACATGATCAAAAATCAGGACTATTCAAAAAACGACATTATTTTGGCCTGATGATGAGATTTTTATTTCGAAATATCTTCTGATTTTATTCTTTGTGTATATATCATTAATAAATAACTCACATAAAGTATTTTTGAAAATATAATCATAGTAAATATTTCTCTGTCTTCTATCATTATTAGCAATACATTTTTACAAAAAATAAAAAATACAAATATGATATTTTTGTTTTATTTTTTTATTGTTATTTTATGTTTATTAATAATATTTTTTTAATTTGTAAAAAAAAATATAGTTTTTAATATGTAAGAAAACATCAAAACGTCTAATAATCAGATTTTCAAAAAAAATAAATTATCTATTATTAATGTTACAATAGCTATTTTATGAATAGTCTATTTTATACTGGCCCTTTTTTCGGTCTCATTAATTAATATCCAAAATAAGAAAATAAGTCACCTTAAATATTTAATATTTTCAATTAATCTTTTATCATCTAATCAAAAAAATAAAATAATAAAATGTTTTCTTTTAATATATTTTAATAATTTCCTATTATTTAGGCAATAGCGATTGCCGATTATGATCAAATTACAAAACATTATTTTATCAAATATTCCTTTCAACAAAATAAACAAATGTACATAAGTCTAGATATAAATCAAACTGGTTCTTACTTTTATTATTCTTTTCTAATTTTGTCTTTGGATAAAAGCATTCTCAGAAATGATCTCTGGAATAATATATTATTGTTACACCTTAGTAAATTAAAGGGCAATTCTCGAACCACTAAATAATACATCATTTTCGTAGATATAATATATTTTTTAAAAATATAATTATTTTTATATGTATATCTTATAATAACTCAATCTAAAACAAAACTAATTCAACGTTATATTAATTAATTTTGGTTGGATAGTATAGCGTACAATGTATTAGTTAATAATAAAAAAATAATGATGGATAAACAATGAATAATGAATATGATTGAACAGATGACAATTATCAAACTAAAACTTAATAAAATAAATAACCAATTTCCAGGTTAACCAATTATTTCAAAATTTAAGGAGCAGGATAGAAATATTCAGCTAAAAATATAACAGAGGGAATACTCTGATGTGATAAAAGTCTTCTAATTTAAAGGTGGACAATGGTAGGAATTTCAATTGAATTGGTTAGTCGAAATAAATCTGTTGGAATTAGGAGAAGGAATTGAGATTAGTTAAAAGATCTTCTATTATCAAATATTATTATCAAGATCTTCTATTATCTTCTTACTTCAAATAAAAATGTAAGTGGTCTTCTGTTTTACTTTCTCACAAATTCGGACTGTAAAGGTTTAATTTTTAATCGATTTTTTTAATCTCTCGGTAAGTAATTATGATAATTTATGTTATTAATTATTGATCGATTTTTTAAATATATTCCGTAGCAGCTTTCAATCATCGTTGTATGCTTCATCGGGATCCTGTTTGAAATTTTCCCGCTCAACAAAAAAAATAAAAAAGTGAATGAAAAAATAAAACATATCACAAATCGGTGTTGTTAGGGGTTATTGGTGAACTTTAAATTTATATTTAAAATGTAAACTCATATTTATAGTTAAAATACGTTTAAATAATTTTACATACGTTTTTAGAAAATCTATTTGAAAAGGGAAACTCTAATTAAATTGAATTTTTATAATTGAAGTTCAAAATCGGAAAAACGGAAATAAATATTTTTATAAAATTAATTTTACAATTGAATTTATATTATCGAATATTTTTATAATTAATGTTTTTTTTAAATCAAAATGGAAATAAATATTTTTATGAAATTAATTTTACATTAGAATCCTATTAAAATATTTTATAATTAAAGGTTTAAAAATCATATTTATGTTTGTTATCTTCTGTCGAAACGGCCGAATACTCCATAATAAAAAGTAAATAACGTTTTGGTAAAAATTTATTTCTATCAACAATTTTCTACTCTTTTGAAATTTTTTCCCAAACTCTGAATATTAAAACAATTTCTTTATTTTAATATTCAGTTATTTTTTGGAGGAACCAATTTATTTAAATTACCAACCATATATAGTACAAATATTTATATACATAAAAATAGTTTAATTATATAATTATTTAACTTAATTATTATGATAAAATTTTCTTAAAGAATTTTACATTATTATTATTCATTTAAATTAATTTATTACATCAAAAATTTTAACTTCCAATTTAATCCCTAACAATGTTTAAGAAAAATTGTGAAATAATAAAATGTAATTTATACAAAACTTACCAAAATAAAAATTGCTTATATCGATATTTATACTTTTATTTAGAATTTTAAAATCTGGTTTACGCAAACTGAAAATTTTGTTCCTCATGAATTTGTTTGTATAATAATAGGTGTTAATAAGAATAAAGGGTTCTACAGTATATATTAAAATAAATTATTTAGAAACATATTTTGAATGATGAAAACTAATGGCGAGGGTTCAGGAGTCATTGCCAGGACTTGTAAAAGATAAGTTGTAATTAAAATATCCCCAAATCTGTTTTAATCGACGAGACTGTTTTAGAGAATGTCCTGAATGTGAAATGATTAAATCACTTCATAAACCGATGTACTTATTTTATCAGGAGTTCTAACGTTTAAATTAGAATATCTAGATATGCAATATTGTTTTATATCACATTAAGGTCAACATAAAAAAATCCAAAGTTGCATAAAAGTAGTAACTTTCGAATCGAATGTAAGTTTTCATTGTTTTTTTTTAATTTTCCTTTAAAATTTATGATACAACCATTTACCTTGCGTTTTACGTGTATTCCGCGTTACTGCACGATTTTAATTAAGTATTATGTGGATATTTTTTATAAGGTACGCAGTTAACTGGTATTATTGATGACAACATTATTTTCTCAACACAATTACAGTAGGAAAACTTTTCTCCAGATTCAGATTTTGCACATTTTTTTCTGAGAAAAATGTATTTAAATTATATTAATCATTTTTGTGAAACATATTTGTCCATCAACATGTTTACTAATTAATTTTATATTTATACATCATTTTAAAATTTATTTAAGGTGATTTATTTTAATTTAATTATTTTACAGCTGTTGAACTGCACAAATTATAATAAAATATGTCATTCATATTAGCTGTCTTATTCAATATTTCCCTACTTAATTTTTAGAGATGATCCATTACTGGATCATAAAATATATTCCATGATCAACTGAGACAGATTTGTGGCGCCTCGTGATCATTTTAGATATGTTTATTTTTTCAGATTCAATTTCAATAAATTTATATCATGAATATTGATTTTTGGGAATCTTGATTTGTTCCATAATTGTTTTGTTTTAATTAAAATAGATTTTTTTGGTTCGGTATCATATATTAAAAGGATTTATATACAGTTTAAGTTTGTAATATAAATATATTCGAGAACCACGTCACTTGTATACGTCATATACTCAGAAAACGGTAAAATAAAAATGTTTCCAAATAGGAAAATAAAAACCCATATTAAATTAATGCTGGATAGAAACTACAATCAAAAGATCAGTAACATGGTGTAGCGATATAACATCTGATGCCATCAGTTTGATTTAGTAATCTATGAGGAATATTTTGAAGAGTCGTGTTTATATTTTTAGTGGTGCCTCCAAATCTCGAGGATTATTTAATTTTCGAATATTTAAAAATAATAAAGTAATGATTCATATTTGTTTCATTAATTAGAAATTAAAGGATGTTTAAAAATTAATCGAGAGTAATATAACTTTGTGAAGGAATTAATGCGAATTTCGTAAAGACAATTCTAATTGTAATAATGCTAATAGTAATTAATGTTTTTGACCCACCTTAATCCTCTTAATAATCAATATTTAATAATGAGTAGTAATAATACTCATGTACAACAAATATTTCATAAAAACGAAATTTTTTGAGATCTTGTTTTTGTAAGTTAGCTCAAAGTGTTTGAACGCAACTGAACTTTTTTTAAAAATCTGATCATATTTTGACTAAGAATTATCAATATATTTTTTTAAGAATTGAATGTCAAAATGAAATGTCAAACCTTAGTGTTAATTGTTAGATGAATATATAAATAAATTATTTGATTAACGTAATTATTTTAGGATGGATTGATTACAATTAAAATTGGCTTAATTACATGAATATTAATAAAGATAATTAAAATTAATTGTATTATTATTTACACATAATATATAATTTGTATAAATAAGTAATTAAAATAATTAACAGTTTTACTATAATCATTAACATAAGAAACATAAATGTTTATTTTTAAAGTCTAGATGAGACATATTTGATATTTATAACAATTATTATTATAAACTTAGAAGATTCATTCATTATCAAAATGAAACAAGGCTTATTAAATATCACAAGATATAATTTCCTATTTATTTAAAGTTTTTTTATTTAATAATTTTTGTATTTTGAGTTAATCAATTTGTTTTTTATTTTTTTAAAAATTATTATAATCAATAAAAATAATTAAGATTAATTAAAAATTGATTTATAATTTCTAAAGATCAATAACAAATTATATTTATTTTAATATATGATTGGAATTTTTAAGCAATCAATAAATTTTAGACAAATTTTTTAAAAAAATTAACCTAATGACCAAATATAAAAATTTAAAGAAGATTAAAAAATTAATTCAAGAAATTAACGATAATTTACTACTATGCATTCTTTAAACGATTAGAACAATTTTCATTTAATTATTAAATAATATTTAAAATTACTGTTTTTCTGGGTTATATTTATATGATGTTACATATTGAAAGTCTGTTTTAGTTTTATTCAAAAATCTATTTTTACTTAGTGAAGTTCACTGAAATACTTTGTTTTCATTCTCATTGCCATTCTCAGTTTTAATTCATTAATATTATATATATATATATATATATATATATATATATAT
>MQRK01226328.1:16496-30273 GCA_001938485.1 Girardia tigrina
GACAAAATACATTTTGTTTTGAATTCCTTCGTTCTTTTCAAGTTGTTCAAAAAGTGATTGATTTTAACGTCAGAATATACACATTGCAAAGTAAAATCTATATAATAGGGATAAATATATATATATATATATATATATATATATATATATATATATATATATAGAGAGAGAGAGAGAGTCTTATGAACGCAAGTCTAATATCTCGAAAATATTATTTGATTATAGCTTTTCTTGTGTAATCAGTGAACATCATCATCAGCAATATTTGAAAATGTGTATTTGAATATTGAAATTTTTGTTTTGATATATAACATTATTTTAATTTAATAATAAATATATAATAAATTTAATAATAAACATAATAATACAACAATACCTCATTTATGTCGGGGTTACTTTCCAAAAAACAAGGCGTAAATTGAAAAAACGCAAAAGGAATTAAGATTTTCTATAACAAACTATGTAAAGATCTAAGACAAATTCCAGAGTTACAAAAATACTACTTTTTAAAAAGAAAATTGAACAACGTAAACATTTAAAAAACAAAAATAATATAACATGTTATTACATACACGTAAAAATATCTAATTTGTCTCCAAGCTCATAGTTTTTGTTATTTTTGGTAATTTTACCAGCAGCATCCACTCATTTGGCAAAAAACTTACAAGTGTGTATAAAAAAAATAATATAAATCTGCCAATAAATAAATTTGAAAAATATTTACTTTTTTGTAACCAGAAAAATCCCGTAAAAATTTATTATTCCTTTTAAAAAAAGTACAACTCAGTGTTTGAAACTTTACGAAAAGCACAACACACTACACAATTGACACTGACATTAGCTAAAACAAAGTGAAAATAAAACTGTTATAAAATTGCGTTGATTTTCAGTTAGAAAAGGAATCCCCAAGTTTTGATGGCGTGGCGCAATAAGAAACAATAATCTCTTAGAAAAAAAAGGAAATTTCAAAAACAAATTAAAGACTCGAACCCAAAACAACGCAACCTCGAAAATCTAGCGACGCACAGTGAAAATTAGTACTAAATAAGCAGCGACGTAACTTCGAAAAAATGGAAAACGAAAAGACGCAATGCGAGTTATTGGTGTAAATAAATTTTGATAAGTTTTACCATTAATAAAATTCTAAATTCATATTATTTAAGCAAAACAATCAAATATTGCTGATGATGTATAAACATCGAAAAATGTTCAATATTTATATAGAAGTAGCTTAAATCAAATTATATTTTCAATAAATATATGTATATATTTATATAATAAATTATACAAATATTATTGAGTCTTAATATTATTTAATATTTCAGAAAAATGATTTCAAAATATCTTTAAAAAATCGATCATTGTACATGTTCCGGAAATTTTTTTCCATCATCAGTACTTACATTTGTTAGTTATAATGTTACTTTATTATAAATCATATAAATATATATATATATATATATATATATAATTATAACAGCAACAACAATATACATTGTGGACGAGCTGTAATCGATGCTTTACAATGTTTTCTGTGTGTATTCTGTAGGCCGCATTGTCTGGCATTTTCGAAAGAATTCTCAAAGTTTTTTCATAAAGAATTTTAAGATTCTAAACATCAATTTAACGATAATTTACAAAAATCATTAAATTCCACTCGATGCGGATGCTCGCAAACGGCCAACCGAGTTAACCCTGTTGTCTGTTAAAATTGAAAGAATTATTATATCAATGAAAAATTGATTACCAATTTTGTTATCTTAGACATTGAATTTATGAAATTGAAATAGTAAAACAACGGCAGCTGTTACACATATATAAAGGTATTATTTTTATGTAAAAAAATTGGCGAAAACATTTTAATTTTCTGAAAATATGTATTTTAATGTTTCCCAACTCCCAAACCTTTTTATAAATCAATTTTACAAAAATGAAAATTAATTTCCCAAAAATAAGTCAATTTCTGAAAGTCGAAAATAAATATAAATATGGAAATGTTTGAATTCGATTTTGCGCCTAAAGCATTTAATATTAAAAATCTATATCATCAGACAATTTCTAGTAACAATTTTATCATTATGCCAAGTGAAAAATATATTAAATTGGTAGAAATGCGCACCGAAAATTCTAGAATTTAAGAGAATGGAAGTAATTTAAAATCAACTTGTTATCTCTGAGATATAGATCCAAGAACAGCGACTGAATTAACGGCTAACGAAAGGATAGTAAGGATGGTACAATGTGGTTAGTACCTGTTTCACAGCCTTTGCTCATTTATCATTTTAAATAATGCAAACATAAAAAATATACCTTGGTCTGTTAACAATTTCTTTGGCGTTCCATAACGACAACATAAGTTATTTATACACAACGTTGCATATGTTGTTGTCTTTTGATGTGGCATACTAAACGCATCACAGAATTTCGTTAATAAATCTGTCACCCTCTAAATATATTTATTTCTTGTGAATGTCTCCTGTAATGAATAAATTGTGTCCATCGCGATTGTTTTCATTAGTGTGCTTGGTACGGCCAAAAATATTTCTGTCGAAAACAATTTTCTATTTTCTTAGCTTAGAGACATCCTTCAAGTGGATCTGAGTGATATTGGTACAATAAGTCCTGTCGTGCTGAATGAGGCACTACGACTACCGACTTTTTACTGAAATGTGTCATTAAGTTACGTTATTATTAATATGTTATATTACATATGTCGTGCTCCCTTTCAAACAACATTAATGATGACTCTGAGCCACCATCCATTTTCCATTAGAGTTCAACGGCAACTCTACCAAACTAAACTAATTACATGTCAATGGGGAAACAGACACGACTCCTTCGCTCACATCAACAGGTTGTGTGAACGTTGGAGCGCCTTCGGGTTTCTGACCAGTAACGAGGATGACCTGACTGGTAGCTGAGCTTCTAGAGGGGATGATTATAACATTTACGACTCAATTCTGTAAGTCCGATTCTATTACTTTACCCCTGACAAGGATACCTTCAAGAAACAAGTGACGGTCAGCCCACGTGCCCCTGTGCATTCTATGGCCTGCCTGCACCGTCTCTCTAGCCCTCTGTCCAGGTAAAACTCAACTCATAATTATGCGGTATTTATAATTATATACATTCATTTTAATGCTAATAGACTCATTTATTTTGGATTATTCCTGCCTCTCTCGTAACCAATTAATTTTAAGTCTGCTCATGTATGCTACGATAACCACTCTATGCTTTGTCGATTTACTCGCTCATCTAAGTTATTAATTAGTGTAATTCAAAACGACAGTTATTTTACCAAATTCATGAATTATCATTTTAGATTAGATAGAATGAAGAGAGCCCCGAGAAGATAAACGTTGGTCTGTCCGCGTGCCCCTTACATGCTGCGGACAGCCTGCGTCATCCTCACAGGGTTCTTCGTTCTTTCAACCACCGTTCAAAAGGTACATTTGCTTCGAATCTCGATTATGAATTTATAAAACATTTCATAGATGATGACATGTTCAAATTTTACGACTCGAATTTTATTAAGTTTATTTATTCAGACTATCAAATATAACTCAGCATTTCCTCAGAGATATCACTTATCTTTACTATTTCCTAACGTCAAGCTTAATCATTGAAATTTGCTAATTCTAATAGTACGTCCATGAACCTCTGTCACTCTATTATCTTTGTCGACCTTTAACATCACAGTATATTATTCTTTTAACCATCACGGTTGTAACTCTCGTCTCATCATTTTATATAAATTCTCTTAAACCAATTTACAAATTTATACAAATTTATACAAATCTTTATATAAATTTTTCTTATTTATTCTCATTCGTAAATGTATTCAGTGACTTTGTTTAATCTCGTACTACCTATATCTAATTATCCCTCTCTTGTAACTTTCGCTAGTGATTTCAAAATTATTTAATATCGAAAATATCCATCCAAAGCAACATATTTGAATCAACCCTGATGTCATAACCAACTTTTCGAATAACTAATCTCACAGCTTAAACCATTATTTTTCAATACCGAAATCAATAAAACCGTCAAAACAAAATTTATTATGAATTACGAGTTTATACCAAAAAAGGACTATTAAACAAATAAATAAAAGAATGATTAAATGAAATCGAATCTACGAAACTGCCAAATATTAATAATAAAATAAAGAAATAAATTACTTTGTTTAAATAAATCATTTAAATTTATTTATTACGTAAAATTAAAAGTCGACATGTTTTTTAAAGCAGTAAGATTTTTTATATTATTATACGATTTGCCCAGTTTAATTGTTATTATTTATAAATATACAGATATTTTCTTAAATTCTAGACAGAAATGACAAGTAAATTTAGAAGACATTTGTCAAGGAAGTGGAAAACGGAAGGGTTGAGTTATTCAGAGATTTCTAGAAATTAGGCAATTAATCTTTGTCGATATAATAAGAAAACAGGACCACGACAAAAGTTAACAAAAGATATGAAGTTATCCATTAAGAGGACGATAGAACATTTGCAGTCAAATTTTCAAAAAATTAATTCGTTCAAATTGATTGCAGAATGCGATTTAAATTGTTCAACTTGGACAGTACAAACACATTTGAAAGCTGTAGGTTAAAAAATATCAAAAAATAAAGCAAAAATATCGTTATCAAGGAAGCAGAATGAAAGAATTGATCATATTTCTAGATGGATTAGCGGAAACCACAGTTGGGAAACAACAATATTTACGAATGAGAAAAGATTCACATTGGGTGGGCCAGACGATTGGAGAACATATGTACAAAAATCGAAAATATACTCGTCAAAAGCGCCAATGTAAAGGTGGTAGTGTTATGGTCTGGATGATGGTTCTGCCTAACGGACTTCTTTCATACAAAATCATAGAAGGAAAATTCGGATCTAAAGATTATAAGCAATTATTAATACATAATGTTATTCCTATCATAAAACTTAACTGTGGTGATAATTTTTACTTCCATGAAGACAATAGTCCGGTTCATAAAAGCAAACTTATAAAGGACTTTATGAAAGACAGTGAAATTTCTGTACTTAATTGGTCTGCGAAAAGTCCAGATTTAAATATTACTGAGGAAATGTTGATGAAAATATCCGACATTGTTTACGATGGCGCTCAGTATAAAAATAAGGTAGAATTATGCTTATCTATCAAAAATGTCATACACTTGATTAACTCATCTAGAAGACATATTGTTATCGAATTGTATAGGTCAATAAGAAGTCGACTGTGCAAGATATTAAAAGTGAATGGAAATCTGTACAACAGTTTAATGTCTTAGAATAAATGTTACAGTTTTAAAAAAATTGTCGTTTTTAAGTATGCATGAAATTTATTTTTTCAATATTTTTTTAGCACTAATGCAATTTAATTAGTGACAAATTTTTATTTACTTTTTCTAAACCTTAAAATTTAAAATAACACATAAAAATTTTAATATTTGTACATATCATTACGATATAAACTAAAATGTAAGTGTGTTAAAAATTTTGTCGCTCAGTATATATAATTTAATATACATAATAATATAAATATTTATATAATTTACTAAACTTAATGTATAATGGCATCGCATTATATTAAATAACCCGTTCATTAATAACATTTATTTATAAAAAGTCAAAATAATAAAGTAGCTAATGATAAACAAGATATAAAAATTGAAAATAATAAAATAACTACTAATAACAAATTACAAAAATATAAAGTCAATATACATAACACTCAGATAAACCCTGATTTTACCTTGGAGTTTGTCTCATTATGCTTGTGTGCATGCTTCTCAACATATAGATATGTGTTCTCATGTACAATATGTTATAACATTATTAGAATCACCAATTCCCATGACGAACAATTTATTAAATTGACACTCAACTTTAATTAATTATATTTATTTCGTTGTCCAAGTTCAACCCAAACCGTAAGAAAGATCCCGAAATAAAAAATATAATAAAACATATAATAGAAAATATATAAATATTACTTATTTCAGTCTGGATTTCCAAAATTGTTTGAAAGATAAAAAATTTTTTTACATGTCTTGGTGAAGAACGAACAAGTACCAATCAGTCGTTCTATAACCAACGTAATTCAAGTGTGCCAACTAACCATTCTAAAGAATTGCTATTGCAAATCCAGGTGATAACTATGCACTTAATAGATGTAGGTGGGGCATCCTTTGTGATCACTTCGGGTTTCTACTGATACTGTAATATTATAAATACGCAAATGAAGTCAGTTCAGCGGGCAACACTAACATGTCAAAACCGAAATTAACCATTTTTATGGTCATCATTTTATTCCTTTTACAACACTATGAACGCTAATTTAATTTGAAGGTACGGAACAAGCGACCAACACTCGCCTAACCCTTTAATTTTATTTTTATATATTTTTTATTATTGCTTATTTTATTATTTTATGTTATTTTACTGTTTTATATCGACACTACGAATTATTCTATGATTTCTACTCGGTACCATCTAAATGATGGTATGTCACTCCTAATAATGCAGTCTTATTGAGTGACATCAATATTTTTTATTGGTATCGTTATTGTTATGACCAACTATTTATTCATTAAAATGTTTTTATATGACATTTGTTTTATTATTTATTTGTTGATCATAATTTATTGTATATTTTATTGGTTTAATTTAATTTTATGATAAAAGTTTTTGTAGCAATATGGTTGATATTGCGTTTGTTTGAACTAATCATAAATGAGCGAAAATTAACCGGACTTGAACCGTGTGAATAAAAATATATATTTCGTTGCTAAAAGCTATCATCGGAATATATGTCGAAAATTCTCAAGTCGATAAATATCTTCGACGGTAAAAATTACGATGTGGTGGCTTGGACGGAAAAATTAACGACCGTCGCGAAAATTACGAAGGAATGTGTAACAGAAGTCATTCCGATGCTTCTGGGGGCGCAGCTAATGATGTGTGGAACAAAATAAGCTATGATTCGAAAGAGAAACAAGCTGAAATAGAGAAAGCGTTGTTCGAGGCTTTCGGTATGTCGAAAATCGACTGTTTTGAATCCTTACGCGAAAGGAAGTTGAGGCGAGACGAGTCGTTGAACGAATATGTAAAGGCCATCCGGAAATTGAGTTAAAGGTCCGGCGTGAGCGAGAGCGAGAAACTGCTGGTGTTGTTCGTGGTGACCGGATTGCCGAGAGATATCAGGACGAAGATTCAAATGAAGATCAGAATGGAAGACCTTGACAAAGTGTCGTTGGATGACATTATCGAGAAAGCTCGGATTCTTTGGTAAGAGACGAGAAAGAATTTGTGTGGCCTTTGCGACCAGATCATATCGGCAAGATGTTACGTGCTTTAAATGCAGAAAAAGAGGACACTTCGCGATAGATTGTCGCGTACAACGGGTGTCGCCAGCAAGATGTTATTCTTGCGGAGAAAGCGGTCATAACTCGAGGGCATGCAGTGCCTAAAGTAAGCCTCCGTTAACTGATTTTAAAAAGAATACAACTGGAGACGTGAAACTTCTGTCGAACTCAGGTACACCGGCCGAGATGATACTGAGCGTGAACGGGAGACGGGCGCGTTGTTTAATAGACACGGGAAGTAGCGTGACAATAGTTTGATAGGCGCTCTGCGGCGTAGAGAAGCGTTTGTCTCATAAGTTATATGGGATAGGAGGAGCGAGATTAAACGCGAGAGGCACATACGAAGTGATAATTGAAGTAGAAGAGATGCTGAAAATCAAGGTTTCGTGTATGATCGTTTCATTTATTTTTAATAATATTGATGTGATTTTGGGAATGGATTCAATAGAGAAATTAGGCGGGCTTTGTATCGATCATAAGGGAAATATTTATTTTCCTAAGGCGAAAGAAATGGGAAAAAAAGCCGGAATCTGAGAAGTACGTTTTTGCTAAAAGGATCGCGAGATTGAAGGCAGAAAAGAGATATCCATTGAAGATCTAGACTTTAGTGCAAAATTTAGTCATGGAAGGTGGACAGTAGAATGAAAATGGAGCCGCAAAGAACCTAAGCTGAAAAATCAAATGGATTCCTATGCAATCAAAGATCCAAAAGTACGGACGATATTTAGGGACGAAATCAATTCGTGGATAGAGAAAGGATGGCTAGTGAAAAGTGATGATCAAACAAAGCAATGGTTATTAACACTGATGGTTGTGGTTCAGAAGCAGAAAAATAAAGTGAGACCCATACTTGATTTTCGCGAGTTAAATCCCTACATTTCATCACACACGATGGATTTGGACTCGTGCGACGCTAAAATTCGAGAATGGTGACAGAAATCTGAAATATACAGGCATTGGATCTTCGAAACACGTACCTGCAGTTACATGTCAAAGAGAATCTTTGGAATTATCAGAGGGTTTGTTACGATGGGGTCATATACAATTTGACAAGGTTGGATTTCGGTTTGGCGTCGGCTCCAAGTATTATGACGAAAATTCTGGAACGTGTGTTGAGCCTCGAAGAAAAAATATGTTTTGGAACCATTATTTACGTTGACGACATTTTAGTAGACGGATCAGTTGTTTCGGTAGAAGAAGTTGTTGAGCATTTGAAGTGTTTCGGTTAGGAGTGCAAAGAAACATCGGATTTCATCGGATCGAAGTTGTTAGGTTTACAAATTTATGAGAAAGATGGAACAGTTATGTGGACCAGAGGAAGGATCGTTCCGGAAATTTTCGGTCATTTAACGAAAAAGGGTGTGTTTTCGTTGTGTGGACAGTTAATTAGTCATTATCCAATCGCAGGATGGTTGAGGGTATCTGCAAATTTCATAAAAAGAAAATGCAATCAATATCGTTGGCAAGAATCAGTATCTGAAGATATACGAACAATGTTAAAAGATACAATTCAACGAGTGAGGAATGATGATACCGTAAACGGCGTCTGATACGTCCCGAGAAGTGAGAAATCTGGTAAAGTATGGTGTGATGCGAGTAAAATTGCAATAGGATGCGTATTGCAGATTGCAGAAAACATTGTAGAGGACGGCTGTTGGTTACGACGCGAGGTTAAATGTGCACACATCAATGTTGCCGAACTCGAGGCGGTTGTGAGGGGAATAAATTTGGCGTTAAAATGGGAAGTGAGGGAATTGGATATCGTTACTGACTCTGCATCCGTCTTTGGCTGGTTGAGTGGAGTTCTGCACAGAGAAAAGAAGATCAAAGTAACCGGAATGAATGAGATGTTAGTCAGAAGGAGATTAACGACCATCATGGAGATCTTGGAAAATTATAACGTGAAATGGAAACCGATTTGGACACCCTCGGAATTGAACAGAGCTGACGCTTTAACACGGGTAAGAAGTTCGTGGTTTGACCGGATTCATAGAGAGATTGTAATGATGGCGAATGATACGAAGCTCACTGACACAGATATCCGCCGAGAGCATTCAAAACATCATTTCGGAGTTGAGAGAAGTTACAGCATTTTAATTCGACAAGGATTCCACGTGAATAAAGACGATGTAAAAAGGGTAATTCAGAATTGTAACGAATATAATTCGATAGACCCGCATTCCGTATGGATCGAGAAGGGACAGTTAACAAATGACGAGGTGTGGAATACCTTGGCAACGGATTTCACGCATCAAAATGGGAAGCTCTTCTTGACAATCATAGACTGTTGCTCGTGTTATTCAATCTGGAGAGAGCTGAACGGGAAATCATCAGAAGAGCTATTAAGACATTTTAGTCAAATATTGTATGAGTTTGGGCCGCCAAAGGTGGTTTTAGCAGACAATGGGAAAGCTTTCAGATCTGAGGCGTTTCAGGAGCTGTGTAAAGAGTGAAAAGTAAAACTGTATTTCCGATGCGCTTACAAGCCGAGCGGCAACGGCGTGGTCGAACGGGTGCATCGGACGGTAAAGAGAACAATGGCGAGAGCAGGCGTAAATTCACGTGATGCTGTTTATTGGTATAACGTCGCCCCTCGAACTGGAAAGAAGACATCTCCACAGGAAGAGCTGTTTCGGTACGGATGAAGGATGTTAAGACAGGGAGAGGTTGCACCGAATGTAAGAAACGTCGAAGTGGGCTACACTGTTGATGAGCGGGTATACGTGAAACCTACAAATGTTCGTTGTTCTGAAGTGTGGCAAAAAGGGACGATAACCGGGGTGAATTCTAATTTTAGCGTGGATGTGGACGGAATCCCTCGACACGTGAGAGATATAAGGAAAGTGAGCGTACCGATCAAGGATGCCGTTGAGTCGTATGGAGGATGGAGTGATTCGAGTTCCGACCAGCTGCGGGAGGGAGGGTTGTCGGCCGATGAAATTGATCTAACGTTGTTAGATGAAGGAACGGGATCGCGACGATCGACTCGGCGTATGGAGCCGCCTACGTATTTTAGGGACTACGAGTTGGATCAAAGCTCTGAAGAGGGAATTTAGCAATATGGTTGATATTGTGTTTGTTTGAACTAATCGTAAATGCGCGAAAATTAACCGGACTTGAACCGTGGGAATGTTGGGATATAGGTGATTATGCGTTAATTCAATAAGAAATTAAAACACGAAGATTTCTTTTTATTAAAATATATTTATTTATGTACAATTACAAATCTTGTTCGAATATTTAAAAGGAAACTTAACCTATTTATGAGTTTAAATTTTAGGTAGCGTGAGAAGAGGAAGTACTCTTACCCACAAGAAATTTAATAAAAGATATATAAAAATATATTATAAAATATATAATTTATATATAATTTCACACCTTCTTCTTTTAATGATTTCTCTTTTTCCTTTTTTTTCCAATTTTTCAACTTTAGTGATTTGTTTATATACTCTTCAATTCTCCCTTTCGATTCGCAAAGTCAACAACCGTCTTTGACAGATAAACAAACAGTCTTTCCTTTCACTTTTAAAAATAAATAACAGTCCTTCTTTCACTTTGTAAAACAAATAACAGTTCTTCTNTCACTTTATAAAATAAACAATGGGGTTCTTCTTTCACTTTATAAAATAAACAATGGGGTTCTTCTTTCACTTTATAAAATAAACAATGGTCTTTCTTTTCACTTTGTAAGGTAAATAACAGTCTTTCTTTTTAGATCAACTTAATTAATTTGACCTTTCTTTATATATAAAATTTGTGTACTTTTATTCTTTTTTTCTCCTTCTTTTATAGTCCTCTCTTTTTATTTTTATATATTTATTTACTTTTAAAATAATTTAATTGTCTTTTCATGATAAATACTTCTTATTTTATTGTTGATTATATTTATCCTTTTCCTTTTTTCTAATTTACTTATTTATATATAAATTATATTTAATTAGGTAACGAGATAAATAAATCTTACTTTATCTGTTAATTAGAACAAAAATATTTTTTATTAAATACTTTTATTATTTATACTCAACAGGAATAAAAATATATATTTTGTTGCTACAGTTTTGACTTATTATTGATTTATTAATCTTGGTTAATAATAAATTACTTGATAAGTTTTGAATTATTTCATCTTCTGGTAAATGAGTATTAGTCACGGGTAAATTTCTTTATCAATTATTCTCTTAACTAATCAATTTAGTTCAAATAAAAGTATTTTTCTAAATTTATTCTTTTATTAACTTTAACATGATAATAATAATTAAGTGATAATAATCTATTTGAATATGCAATAGTAATGTAAGTAACTATTCTTTGTTAACCCATTATAGGCCGAACTATCAAAATGAACTTTTTTGTATTTTCACAGGACTATATCTCTTCAGGGAAGTCGATTGGGATCCTGCGAGTCTCATGCAAGGATTGGCCTCACAAGGGGCTATGCGGGGAGGGTCGGATGATCTCCTAGCTCCGATGGATAGTCCTACAGGTAGCTTCATTGATTTCGGGCTCACTTTTAATTGATTTTTTTCTTTTTCAGGGTCTATAACTCCTCTTCTAGCCTCCACGACGCTGCGATACTGCCTCACAGGGACCAAAACAATGTATGCGTTAATTAATAAATGTATTTTTCCGTCAACGTCTTTCTTCTTTTTTTGTGTTGTCTGTTTTAGTCAATTTTGTTAATATTTCTGATAATACATTTGCTTAAAAATTTTATCTAATGGGTTCTGGGCCGCAACAATTTTTATTAAATAAACCAAAATAAAAGAAAAAAATACAAATACAAATAAATGACCACATTTATATACATTTCCCAATGGGTTGAATTCTCGTGTTGGGTCTCCGGAGAAGTATATTAAACTTTCGGAAACAAACCAGAAATTATTTTTATTTCTCTCTGGTTCGCCTTTCTTGCTGGTGTTCCGAGAAAGGTAAGGTTCAAGATTAACTGGTACTATAAACTAAAAAGTTGATAGTAGAAGTCTAATTATTCAACAAAATTTTACTTTAAATTAATTTCAATTATCAAAAACCAACAGAGTTGTTTTCAAACAAGATTTATTTCTTTATTACAATTTTTACAGTACTAAAAATATGAATAAATAAAAATGAAAATTTTCCTATTTTATTTGATTCTTTTACCAATCTCCAATTAGTAATTTCAATTTAACAATAATTTTAGAATTATAGATACAAAATATGATTTTAATCATATTTAATTTAAGAAATTAAAATGTTAAAAAGGATTTTTACTTATAAAATTATAATAACCCGCTAAGATAATCCAAATGAATTTCTCAAATCAATTTACTCCAAAATAATTTTCTTTAATTGCCTCGATATTTTCTTCTTCCGAGAAATTTTAACATCTTCTTTCAATAAGATTCTTCACCCTTTAAATATTTCTTCCTCAAATTTTCTCGTAAGATATATCTTCTTTTCAAAATTTTTACTCCTTGACTTCCAAAATAAATTAGCTTCTTGATAAATTTAAAATTGTGTTCGTTCCTTTTTCAAAAAATTACAAAATTTACTAAAAATTAAAAACATCATTTAAAATTTTACCTTTTTCAAAAAATTAAAAAATTTAACAACTGCACATTCTAGCGACAGTGTTTATATATCTGCTGCATTCTGCGGACTTTAATTTTGCAAGTCCGACTTCTGATCTTCGACTCCTAGTGAGTCAGTCAAGCTTCTAAACTAAATTAATTTAATAATCTAAATAAAAACAACAAAAAATAAAAACAATCTTTAAACTTTGACTCTTGACGAGTCACTTCTATCTTGAACTTTCTAATACTTTGGCCTCTATCCTTGAACTTTTAATTTTTGATTTTTATAGTATTTGCATATTTGTTTTAATATAAATAATTAATAAAGTGTTTATTAAAAATTATAAATAAAAATAAAAACAATGGTGATTCTCACTACTATTTACAAAATATTTATTAAAAATAAAATTAACAATTTATAACCGCATTTATCACCCCAATACTCACTATGGTATGCATTTAATGATAAATATATCTGATTACTCCAACTACAGTGGAACCCCGTTATAACGAAGTGCACGGGACCGAGAAATTTCTTCGTTATAACGGGGTTTCGTTATAGCGAGAAGCAACCTGTTTTAACCCTTAGAGGGTCTCTGGGGTCAGCGTATGACCCCACGGTAATTTATCAAAGTTGACTGTGGAAAGAGGAAATATTCTGCAGCTTTATTTTTTTGTGACATTTCTTGTTACATATTGTAGAAAATAAAACCAGAAGATGCACTTTACTCCTTTTGTCATTGTGATAAAAAATGATTTTATTTAAAAAAAATCACACTCAGGTTTTGTGGGGTCATACGCTGACCCCAGCCTATAACTATATGTAAACTCATCTAAACCTCATTTCTTC
>MQRK01226328.1:40817-51049 GCA_001938485.1 Girardia tigrina
ATTTTATATTTATTTATCATAAATATTCCATCTATGAAAATATAATTTATTAAATAATATTTATTAATTTAAACACAATACATACATTATAAAATTTGAGATATTCCCTCAACAAAAATACCTATTCTATCTCGATTAATCAAAATGTCATTGGTTGCTAAACTCATTTCATTTTTACAGCCATTTACACACCACTATCATACACCATTTACATGTCTTAACGTCCGTCACCAGCACACAATAGGCCTTTCATTAGCTGCCCTGGACTATGGACACACACGTTGCAGCTTNATATATAAAAATACCTATTCTCTCTCGATTAATCAAAATGTCATTGGTTGCTAAACTCATTTCATTTTTACAGCCATTTACACACCACTATCATACACCATTTACATGTCTTAACGTCCTTCACCAGCACACAATAGGCCTTTCATTAGCTGCCCTGGACTATGGACACACACGTTGCAGCTTGCTAATGAGTCAATTGACATTCTTTTAAGTAGGCATTCACAAAGATAATTTGTTGATAGCGCATGTGCACATTGCTAGTTGGAAGTCTAGGGTGTAGACAAACAAAAAACAGTATTTCATCATCGATTAATTTCTACCCCTTAGTGAGTTGCTTCTGAACATTCCGCCTCCATTAAATCACTCACATTCCTCACTCACACACGCACAAGTACGGTCCATTCATCATTGGCTTTTTTCATTCATGTTGACAGACATATTGTCCTTTTGCATACGTTCATTTGACAGGAGATAAACGTAAAATGTAGCAGTAAATTCACTTGGCTTGTAGAACTCACAACACTGGAAAGAGAAGTAGTAAAGGCGAGTTACCGCGAGGACAAACGCGTCTCTCCCTTTGGAGAGTGTACTTTGGTGTATTTGCTGTGTGGTATTGGTGTTGAAGTGTTTGGTTGGTGGTTGATGGGTGTGTTGTGGCTGTCTATGTTTTTCAGGTTGTCTTATGGTAATTGTAGTGTATGGTTGGTGGTTGTATTGTGATGGTTTGACGTGTTCTTATTGTGGTAGTAGTTGGAGTTGTTGTGGTAGATGTGGTTGTTGTGATAGTACTTTGAGTTGTGGTATATGTGGCTGTCGGTGTAGTTGTTGTGGTAATATTTTGAGTAGTTGTGGTAGTACTTGGATTTTTGGTAGTATTTGGCAGAATATATTTTCGACTTGACTTGAGTGGTCTTGCAAGTGGTTTTTATGAGATCGAGTAATTCTTGTTGTAGTGCTGCCGTGTATGGTTTTATGTTTTCATGATCTGTGGTGTTGTGAAGTGTTTGTTGCGGTTGGATGTTAGTCGTGTTCTTTGTTTGTTTGCATATTTTGGTGTTTATGTTTGTTGTAACGTCGTGTTTAGATTGGTTTACTTGATTGTTGAATTCGTTGGCGAAAGGCACGTGTTTCGATGGGTTTGTGATTAAGTTGGAATAACGGTTGTTTGTCAATTTCTGTATGATTGTCGTTTTTAGTATAGGTGCTGTGTGTTTGTGAGTGTTGTATTTCGGTGTGGTGGTCTGTAATTGTTTGTTTTGGCAGTCAAGGAGGATGCCGAAATGCGTGAAAAAATATGCTCCTAAGATCGGGAATTCGACGTCGGTCACTATAAACGTCCATGTAAAAAGCTAGTCAAAAGATGGTAGGGTAAAATACAGTATCGGGGATCCTGCTGTTCAAATCGGGGACCCATTTGCTGCTCTGAAGACGTCAAGATTGTGGGAATTCTGCTAGGGTCGGAAGGAGAGTGGTAGGAGTAATGCTGCGGAACTAGAGTCTACGAGAAAGTTTATTTTCTATCAAAGAAAGCTTGATAGCCCTTCATGTTCTTCTCCTCCTGTAGGAATTTTATAAAATCATGGGCAGATGTAGCATCGAGCTTCAAATCTTGGTCTACAGGTGCGAATAACTCGATATGTTCCTCTGTGTCATCCAAGATTATGATAGGTGCACTGCTGACATTTTCCGATATACAATGGTGGACAAAGTATACACCCCCTGATATTTTTGCGCATATTCTGTGTTACAACTAATAGATGGGCCTGTACTTTTTATATTTCTATTTTAATATCAAAATATACCTTCGCGTCGCATTTCAAAGAAATGATTTGTATTTGAGCAATGAATTTATTACAAATCAGATTTTCTCCCTGATTTTGACATGGACATAAGTATACACCCCTTTAAGTAAAATAATATGAAATTAATATAAACTTAACAAAACTCTGAATAAATGACCACAAGGCTACTGTTAATAGTCAATTTTACGTCCACCATTCTTCAAAAGTTCAATCATCCTTTTCTTCATGCTATGTTAATAAAAAGCTAGTCAAAAGACAAGATTTTGGAGGATAGATGAGTCGATGTCATTCCATGCTTTAACAATGGCATGTTTGAGAGCAATTACCGATTCATATTGTTTGTTTCCTGCATACACTTGCCTCGATAGTGCACCTCATAGTTTTCCATCGGATTGCAGTTCGGAGAAACAGCTGGCCATGGTAAAAGTTCAATTGCTTGCTCTTTAAGCCATGTCTTGGACTCCCAACTAACATGAATAGCGGCATTGTCCTGTTGATAAATTGGATCTCCTTCATGAACATTAACCAGAAATGGAATTAAATCTTGCTGCAAGACTGCAATGTAATCACTGATTTTCATTTTTGATGATGTGAATGCCAAAACATTCTTTCCATAAAAATTCCACCCCAGATCATAACGGAACCGCCACCAAAATTGCGTCTCGAGAAATAAGTATGATCCTTTTTCAAATCATGCCCATAAAGAAACCCTCAGGCCCATCAAGATTAAATTTTTTCTCATCACTAAACACAACCTTTAACATCAAGAAACATTATTTAAAACATTTATTTAACTTTTTCGAATAGTAAAAAAGGATCTTACTTTTTTCCAGTCGCGATCTACATTTTCCTCAGCAAACATATGCCGATTACGTTTGTGGTTATCTTTAATGACGGGTGCACCTTCCATTTTAGTCCACTTTAATATTGATTGTCGAGCTAGTACACGACGGATTGATTTTCGAGAGACATTGTGATTGCATTCTCGCTGAATTATCGCAGGAGTCTTTGAAGAGTTGGAAGCAGCATTCACTATCTGCCGTACACCTCGATGTGAGATCATGTGAGGCCTGCCTTTTCGCTTTTTTGCTGGTGGAATATGACTATGAGCATCCATTGTTTTGCAAATATCACGAATTCCCTCTTTAGATCGTTGCACTTTATTTGTAATGTATTTAAATCTTCTGCTTTCAGCACAGTATACAGATATTTGATTTTTTTTCATTTTCTGTGAACTGTTTCGCTCGTGGCATGGTTAAATGGTAGCTAAAAGAGGTTATAACAACATTTGGTGCAAATAAAGACAGGCGAAATTTATCAAAATAAGGTAGACAGTACGTAAACTCATAAAAATAAAAAGGGGTTTATACTTATGTTCACTACTAAAAATAAAAATTTTAAAAAGAAATTTCATACCTAGCTTGATTTTATCATAGAACCTTGTTGTTTTACATAACATAAGGCAAGTTTCATGTCAACAATCATACCGTTTCAAAATAATGGAAAAAAAAGGTGGAATAACTAAAATATATCAAGGGGGTGTATACTTTTGCCAACCACTGTATTAGGCAAGTCAGCAATCCAGTGCGAGGTCGATTTGATTTTCGATTGAGCCGGAACATTTATCGTAGGTTGTCACACAATATTTGGTTCTTCAATTATCCATGGATCGATTGTTACTGGTGGTTTATATGTCGATTGCACCTCTTGCATTGGTTCTGAAACTTTGGGTATATCGGATGACAAAACTTTTGGAGAACCCAATAATTTATGTGTGTCTTGGAATGACAAGCTGTCAATCCATTCGTTTTCGATATCTAATTAAATTCGCCAGTCGAATCATCTTCCAATACTGAATTTATTCCTTTTTGGAATTTTCTCCCAATATTGTCCTTGTGAGGCATTTTAAAGAATAAAAATTACCGTCCTGATTAACTACACCATATTTATTTTCGAATGCCTTTCCGGCGGAGGTATCTCGAATGCCTAGCAGTGATTTGACGTGGATCGCGTATGCCTTCAGTTCCAATTGAATTTTGAGGCCTACTAGAATATTTCCTTGTAGGTGACGATGGATATCAGCGATTGTCTTGTATTCATCGATCTACCTTACAACTGTGTCGCCGGTTATTCCATGGTATTGATCCACCTAGTCCATTATTTTTACCCTTGGCTTTACCAAGGAGTGAAAGAGTGTTTCGCTATATATATTCAAGATAGTTACAGAAACAAGATGATGTTGTTTCTCGTAGTAAATGGCGTATTTACCGTCAGTGATCCGTATCCTTGTTCGGATGTCGTCATTTGTCAGTTGTTGGCGAATAAATGAACCTCGTTGTGCAATTATTTTATCCGATATCTGTAAATCGGAATGGATGATAAGGAATGATCGTGAGGTCAAAGGGTTAAGGAGGTCATCCTTAAAAATCAATTCGATGGCGAATATGCCAACCTGTTCGGCTACGAATATAACGACGTCATTTATTTTTTCAATTTCCTCCGTACTGGTGAGCTTAAAAAGTTGTAGTTCGATTGATTTTTTGTTTGGTAACCCTATATATTTATTAACCGCTCCAAAAGACAAGTTAACGGAGCAAGCGTGTATATACACCGTTTGTAAGTGGTGGAAGGGCCTGTTAAACATTGTAGGATATTTATGCCGATAGGTTTTCATTATTGTTTCGAGGGTGAGCCTACATTGTTCGTTCCTCTTTACAATAACATGCGTTTGTTAAATGAGTTACAAACAATCCAATTAGGGTACTCCTGCAAGTATTTATAGATCACGGGATTATTTCATTCCACTTCAAACTGTAGCCTCTTATAAAAATTTAAAGGGTATTTTTGAGGCTTTAGTGGTATTTTGAAAAGTGTGGATACCTCTAAGGATATGCGTTCATTTGGTTTCCATTGCGAAGGTAAGATAACTGTAAGTATCATATTATTATATATAACGGCCTGAATTACAGCATGTTTGTGGTCCTCTAAATCCTGAAAAAGTTCAGTATCCCTAGACTCACGGATAATACATTTATCTCATGATTGTGGCTATCTATCTAGATCTACATGATTGGCCTTCCACAATCTACTTTGAAGGGTGTTAAAAGATGGCATGGGTGGTCGATGTTCGACTTACTCCCATATTTTTATCCCACCTTCAACCGCCTAAGGTTGATTATTGCCGACAGATCTCTGCACATCAAAACTAGATTTTTGAAACTATGGTGGTACATACTCTGAAACCAATAAATATTAATGTCATAATAATTAACTTTGCGGTTTTTAAACATGATAATTACTAATATATATAGATATAAAATAAAAATTATCAGAATTTTTGCAGTCGTGTTTCCATATACCTGTGCTGTGTTTACGTACACACTTGACAGGTATTGCCCCAGAGTGGTACGATATAAGTTTAAAGTCTGTATTTGTATTTTCTATAAATGTCCACCATTGAATATATTATCAAGATTATCAAACCGAATACTCCTATACTGTATAATATATAGGGCCATAAGGGTTTGGTTATGACTGTAGGCTTTCCATTATATACTACCATGTTTAAGATGGTTGTAATAGTTTCAGTTTTTATTTTGACTAAATTTGAGTTGAATCAAGTATCTGTAAATAATATAATTTCCATATATCGCATTATGTGTGATGAAAAACTTCCAATTACTAATGTCAAATGATCAACAGTCAAACAGAGGGAGAACCACACTGCTCTCAATGCAACTCGTGCAGCGAGAGTGGAAAATTCATTGACCTTTGCTGAGATCCGATCAACAACAGTGGACCCTGATATACTTGAGAGAGATATAACTAATAATATCTACTCTCACAGGCCCATTAAACGGAAGAATCTGTATATGGGCAACAAAGTTATTGAGTCAACTAACCAGGATCCCAGTCTGAGGAAAATGTATAAGGTTCACCCGAAGAGAGTGATACGAGTAATGTTGAACACAGTCGCTGATACTACTCCATCAACAGAAGCAATCATGGAGCACTTTAGTACAAAATCGGTTGCCTCCCCATCAGTGATTTGGTGGATACTCTTTTGGTTAAGAGAGGTGACCCATCTGAATTCAGGGAGGTTCTGTCTATTGAAGTGGTGGAAGCGATGTATAAGGCGAATAATTCATCCCCTTGTTACTCGAATATAACATATAAAGATATATTATATTGTGACCCGGTGGGTGCAATGTATAAAAAACTTTATAATAGAGTTATTAATAGCCGAGTGATCCCGGAAAGTTGGAAGCAGTTCTTCACAACACTTCGTCCAAAGCAGGGAAAGCAAGGCCACTATAACGAGGTCACTTCATGGAGATCAATTGCTCTCTTAGAGTGTGCCTATAAAATACTGGCCACACTTCCTAGAGATCAATTAAATAGGTGGGTTGTAGATAATGAACTCTTGCACCCATTGTAGAAAAGTCTGGGACCGCATAATGGTTGTGCTGAGCACAACTTTCTCAATGGGGCGATCCTGGACAAGTACTATTCTCAGCTAGTGCGAGCTGAGTTCCACACGACAATGTTAGACAATGCTGATGTATTTGGCTCAGTGTCGGTGGAAATCATCCTAAAACTGCTGAGAAGAATGGGTGTAGGAGCCGACTCATGTGACCTGATAAGACAGCTATACAGGGATTGCTCATCGGCGTACAAGTGTGACAAGACGGTGACGGGTCAGATCCCGATTTTAGTGGGCGGGATACAAGGTTGCCCACTCTCAATACTGTTATTCAATATCGCCATAAACCCATCTTGTTGGAATTAGATCAACAATCTTATGGCGGNGGTATTATAATAGCTAATCACCGTGTGAGCTGCCTAGCGTATGCTGATGACCTTTTACTGCTGGCAGATAATCAGAATGACATACAGTCAATGGTGAACAAAGCTGTGGAGTTAACTAATATTATAGGAATTAAGTTTCGGCCTTCCAAGTGTGCACGGATAGCGATCCCATACAATACAAACAATAGGATACAGATATATGGGAGTGCTATGCCGGAAATCAGTGAAGGTGAATTTGTTGTATACTTGGGAGGTCACTTCTCAGAGAATATAAGGATTGCCTCAGTTGAGAAGCTTGCAGAGGTTACCAGAGAAATAGTAAAGATTACAGAATCTGTACAGTTTCCTTGGCAAAAGGTGCAAGCTTATATGGTCTACCTGAACTCCAAGGTCATATTTGCCTTCAGAATTTTTTATATTCCATATTGAACCATAGATGGCAAGAGCTACAGTCTGGACAATGTAATCGGACTGTTACATAAGAAGGTGTTGGGACTGCAGAAAAATGCATCAAATGCAAATCTCTACACACCAAAAGAGAATGGAGGGGTGGGTATCAAATCGATACTTGATGAGTATCAAATACAGTCACTGGCCGACAGTTTTCAAATGATTGCGTGTAGTGATACGACAACGATGGATGTAGCAGTCTTCTGCCTTCAGCGTGGAGCGACAGATCCCCGAAAGACGCGTCTCTTGTCGATTGAGGCGGCAATTAGCTGGCTGAAGGCTGCGACGCAGTCGGGGAAGATCAAAAACTGGTGGGCAAAAATCAAGTTCGCCATTCATAAGATTAAAGATCTGCACCAGATTTCAGTAAGTCTGATGCAAAACGAAAGAGGTATATGTCTGCACCTCCACCAGTCACTGGTGTGGGAGAGAAGGCTGCCCAATGGGGAACTTGAGGTACTTAGAGATGAGACGAGCGAAAATATGCTCCTTTTCCCCTTCTTGAAGTCCAGTGTGTCCAAGACACTAATAAGATTGGTGGAGAAATCTTGGACACACAAATAGAACATACAAAGCAGCGCTGGACGGATTGCAAAAAGCTTGCAATCCACAATAAGCTTCCACAGCGCTGTTTAGGGGGGGGGTTGACATGTAGCGAGTGGTACTTTTACCACAAGGCAATGACCTACAAAGTGCCTGTTAACTCCCGACCTGGTATTACTAAGAACAGGGGGCACTGTCGTAGGTGCCATCATAATATGGAAACTTTGGCCCATGTACTTACAGAATGTAAGTACAGTGGAGGGTTCTGGAATTATAGGCACAACTCGGTCCTCTATTGTGTGGGGGAGCAAATAACTCAGTATTTGGACTGCAAAGTCGACATAAATGTTGAGTGTCGATATGCTCCTTCACAAGACCGAGTTGATCTTCAGGTATACGTCCCAAGATCTAAGATGCTATACCTGATAGATGCCAAATGTCAATATGACACGAAGAGGAATATGGAGAATAGCAATCAAAGGAATCTTGATCATTACGAGGCTCTTGCTGTTGCTTGCAAGGCTGCAATGCCAAACACGACAGTGACAGTGCTCACCCTTCAGGTAGGGTGCCTAGGGACGTGGCCGAAAAGGAGCACTGACATACTGACAACTCTAAAGATTCCGCCAAAGGTGATAAGACAGATTGCGATTGGCTGCTTAGTATCGAATGTAAAATACTCAGCAGCACAATGGTCTTATCACTGGGATGGTTTAATCCCAAGCGGGATCCAGAAAATAAATAGGATTAATATGGAAGAGATCCAAGAACCTCAGGAAGGCATGTTAGCGATGGAAGAGATGGAATATGAACATGTTGTTTCTGAGGAGGTAGAAGAATTTGATCCGGCCGCCCTGGAAGCACTCGTACAATTTTATAGTTATAGAGTAGGAGTGCAACAGGGGGGAGTATTAGACATTGAGGATCAAACAGATATTGATCATCTGAAGATGAGCATGTCTCCAATATATATAGGACGAGGATTGGAGATTCATCTGAGGATGAAAACAACTCTTCATGAGAGGAGGACTTGATCTTCGATAATAAGTTGTTAAGGTCAGGTGTGAGCAAAAGTGTCGAGCTTGGCGAAGACGTTAACCCAAGTGATGGGTGCGGGGAGAGGTCGCTAGTGAAAGAACCCCTGTGGAAACCAGGACCAGTGTAAAGGACGCCTTCGGGCCGATACATGCGTCGAATTTATTTATGTACCAACCGGGCACTTTTGCTCACTGACAAAAACAATTAGAATGCGTGCGACAATTTCAAAGAGATTTTCAACTCTGTATGCTAAAATACAGAGAACTTCATAAAAACTTTTGGGATAAAAATTGTACAAAGAACGCGCTTTACAGAATATATTGTTTAAAATAAGAGACCGTTAGTGCATCAACCAACACAAGATAATACAGTTCGTGACACATCTTCTAGCGATATTGGTAATGACATACGAAGCAAGCACCAAAGAATGATTTATAGTTCGGATGAAAGTATTTATTTTTAAAGTTTTAAGTTTTTGTTAAATCGATATTTTAATGTAAATTGAATCTTTTTTACGCAATATATATATATATATATATATATATATATATATATATATATATTGTGTACCACAACAATCATGTTTATGAAAATCATAAAAAATATATGTAAAAAAATTTTAATTCGCTATTTATTTTTAAAAAAGTTGTTTTATGATGAAAAATTTATTAAAAATAATTGTAAAGACTTGTTTGAATAGATTGTACAAAAATAATCTCAAATAAAATTTTTTTTTGGAATTTCGATTTTTGATTTGTCAGCCATCATATCAGAATTATCGAATAAATGTTTTCTTTGCGTCCTTTGCAACGGTTTTGGCAATCCTGACATTCGCGACAGTTTTTGATTCTTTTTTGATAATGCGTCAGAGTGAGTCCAAAGTCGGTATCGATATATTAATATTCATCGAAACAACGGATTTATCGATCGTGGGTATTTTGTGTGATCTGTTTTTTTTATAACGGCGATATTGCCAGTCGATTTAACTCGATTTAAGGTGCTTGACACCGGATTACCTTTAACTGAATTATTTCCTGAAGTTCGGAGTGAAATATGGGGAATCCGTCGTTCGAATTCTGATATGATTTTTCCACCGGCATGTATTTTTGTTCAGAATACCGGACGAATGAATGTTTCGTCAACCCGCGGCTATAAAGACGTTTATCATTATGTCAATAAACAATTTATTGACTCAAATCCGGCGCTTCAGTTGAGTACGCAATCATCTCAATATATATATATATATATATATATATATATATATATATATATATATATATATATATATATATATATATA
>MQRK01226335.1:11126-22474 GCA_001938485.1 Girardia tigrina
ATATATATATATATATATATATATATATATATATATATATATATCTATATAGAAAGTAAGTTAATAAAAAGAATGAAAAAAACGGTTAAATTAAAAAATCACAAAAATCTCCTAAATTTGTTTAAAAAACCTTATTATTGTTAGGTAATGAATATTGTTGAATTTTTTTTGCCTGCAATTACCTGACATTTCTTATCAGTATCCATACAGGGATGCTACAGACATTGCAAAGACTGCTCTTCATATATTACAGAGGGAATAAAAATAGAAAACATAATCGATGATTTATTGAGGAGGGTAAAACCAACGAAATATATTATGCTAAAAATATTTTTAAATGACATTGTTTTATTTATTTTGAAATTTTGAAACCGAATTAAAATTTTTTATTTGATCAACAAAAACTTTAAGGAGAAAAATTACATTGTTATATTCTTCACACTTTAATAGATTGGCAGGTGTTGGAGGAGATCTTACAGAGTTACATCCAGCTGACCAAGCGGCAATTTTGTCTCTTATTCAATTTAATAATGTAGTACCCGGATTTAATTCAATATTTGATGAAGATGCTATTGAAGGAGCCGTGGAAGGGGCTAATAATTTTGTTCAATATACTGACCACACAGGCACTCCTGTAGTAAGTAATTTTTTAGTAACTTAGATAAAAGAAATTTGGAGTAGTTTAATACTTTGGTCGAATATAAATAATATAAATATAATAATATAACAATGTATGGTAGAATATTCTGATGGACTTTAGTTGAAATTTTTTTTATTAACGAATTATGTAAGACATTTTATAGGTGGAAAATGTGGATATTATTTGTAAATATTGCTCTTAACTTATAATTGTAAAATTAAGATATTCTGATCATGAAATAATTTTTTAATAGTAATAATAAGACGATCAACTGTATTTCTCCCAGACAGTGAAACATTATCCCTTTAATACACATGTCCCAGTATCACCAGACAAAATTGTGCAAGTACGAAAACAAGAATATTAGATTTTCGTACAATGATGGCCAATTTTGTTGGGGCATCTGATTACTTTCGGTACTGATACTTAATATCCATAACTTTAGTTTCTCAAATGAACATATACTAATCATCAATGGTACTGGAATGCCTGAAATCCGAGTAACTATATGACTTTGTGAATATAAAAAGATTGTATTTTCATAAAAAAAATTAATTTTATCTTCCAACATTAACTATTTAGCATGTATATATCCGTTAAATTCCTTATACAGGATTCACTAATAATGAATAATTTTAGTTTTGGTATATTGTACTATTATGTACAATGTATTACTAACACTAATAGGATTTCCAATACTTTTATTGAAATTACAACTCGAATTGCCCCCATGACAATTATGCACATAACATTTATAGCTAGACGTCGTTCTTGATTGATAAATTTCATTTCTTAACCTCTAACTATTTAACAAATTTAAATTGCAATTTTTGAATCAAATATTTAAACATTATTTTAATTCATTTTAATTATATTATCTATGATTAAATAAATCTTAACGTTATACTCCACTGTTAAAATGTTTTAAATCACTTTCAAATAGATTTCAAATATTTTGATTAAAATATTATTATATATATTTTAATTAAAATATATTAATTTTATTTTAAAGTTGTTATTTACATTTTAAAATTTTCCGAATAATTTGATGGTTCAAAGCATTCAACATATCTGTCTTCCATTTGGGAGTGAGAAACCCAATCATAAAAACAACATACCAAACACAACATAATATACACCATTCGAATATATAATACATCTTTTTTTATTACTAATAGCATTTAAAACAAGCATTGAAAAGGGTAAATTTTCAATATATTATGGTAAAAAAAGAAGTCACATTTGTATTCACTTTGAAAGGATAAACAATAAATGATAATTGATCAAAATTTCCAGATTCTATACTTGAAGAAAAGAGTCTCAATTTTTAGGTAAATAACTACAGTTATTGATACGTATGGCCTATAAAAGGCATGACTTAAATGAGTTAAAGTAACTCGGCATATATGTATTAAAGGCTAAATCGGACAACCATCGTTATTTTTCTTATTATATTATTTTTAGTCACATTTTTTTCGATCTGAGTTTACAAATTGGCATCATAGGTTTTCGTAACTTCGAAAACACATAGATTTATGATGCAAAGTTACATTGGAAGATTATCTGTTTGCAAACCAAGTCTTTGTAAATGAAATCTTTAAGGAGCAAAGTATTCCAAATTATCCTATGAGCACTGTTTTTGGTACTGTTACGTAGCTTTGACTGTTGAATGTTTAGAATTTCGGAAACTATTTTCCTGTTCAATGGGTCCATAAAGTACCTAACATTTACGCATCTTTAAATTGGCGATTCTCCTCGATTTTTCGTTTCTTCGTTTCCAGTTTAGACTTCATGTTCCTAAAGTATATAATACAGAACGGATAAGCCATTTATCTTTTTTAGTTGATGCAAAGACGCATCTTAGGATCCGAATAAGAAATTGTTAAAAGAAAAGCATTGCTTACTCAGATGTTTGGAAGTGTACGAGATTTTTAAAAATAAATTAAAACTATTATTTTAAATTTTGTAGCATTAAGAAAACAATTAGGAAATAATATTGATAAACACAAAATTATTTGCATTGCGATTCTGCTCGAAAACGAATTCGAGAAAACGGTCGTCGATGTAGAGAAGACGTTCATTTAGAATTTTATGCTCTTCTATAATCCTCGGCATACATAAAAATTCTCATCATTTCCAAAAAGAAATTATGGCACTAGGAGCAAAGCAAATTGAAAATTGACATTACTAGAATTTCACAGATCAAATTTATAATAACTGAGTCTCGGTTATTTGCCTTAAATGGGAAATCATTAAAGTGTAAAATATTAGGAAGACAAAAATTCCCGAAATGTTTATCTTTACTGCATTTATTCTCACAAAATGACCCCCTTCTAGAGATCCATCTTAAGCGTGCTAAGTCTAATTCTGGTTCTGTATTATATTTATCTCTTGAAATCCAAAATGAGTTCCAAACTCTTCTTGCTTCAAATGTTAAAAATCATTTTCTTGAGGACATTTACAAGAGTAAATACTACTAAATTGCTCTGGATAGCTCACCAGATTTATCTCACAGAAAACAAATGTTCTTAGTGATCAAATATGTTTACATTAATTTTCCTAAAAATACAATTTAGCTCTTCCTAGAATAGAATCCGCTGTTTTCAATGTCATCAACTTTGAAGAAGCAAATTGATCAATTGGTTTATCAAAGTCCAGGAGAATTAATCTTTAAGATCATTTTACTCATGTGAATAAATTTGTAAGTGTTCGTGTTAATTGTATGTTTTGCATGTTTGGACCAAGTTTGGACTCTATTAAATAAACCAATATATTGAGATAATAATAATAATAATAATAATTATTATTATTATGTTTAAGTATATTCTATCTACTCAATGATATTTACGTTGATAAATTTGTATAATTATTAATGCATGATGATAAATCTGTAAACTGATGTTTATAATATTTCTTTTGAAGAGATTATCTTTCTTGGGCCTCAGCGTTTCGTATCGTAACAAAAACAATGTATCGATTTTGTTAGAAAAATAACTTTAACATATAAAATGTAAAATACTGCACATTTAAAGAGTGACTGTAAACATGTTACTAAACATTAAAAAAGTGAAATCAATGCGGCGAAATGAGAGTAAATATTTACGCACAACTAACAAATAATTCAATCACTATAAATAATATTCACTTAAAAGAACACTAATTTGATTTCCAATACTTTTATCGACATCATAACTCGAATTGCCTCCAGGACAATTCTCCACAAACCCTTCGCAGTGAGACATTGTTCTTGATTGATAAATTTAAATTCTATTTCTAAACCTCTAATTATTTGAGCAAATTTAGTGAACTAAAATATTATTATTCACAAAAATTATTTTCAAAAATATTTTAATTCATTTAAAATACCTTATTTATGATTAAATAAATTTTTTACGTTACAATCCACTGTTAAAATATTTTCAATCACTTTCAAATAGATTATAAATATTTTGATTAAAATATATTAATTTAATGTTATTTGGTTCTTGCTCAAAAGACATTATCATGAACACAAAAATTTATTTCTATAACAATTTGAATTTTTTAAGCAAATATTTTTTTTGAGGAACTTTTGCACTTTCTTTTTACACAACCATTATGAATAAAAATAGATATAAATAAAAATATGGTTAGTATATTTTTTACAAATTAAAATGCTATATTTTTTTTAATAAAAAATTATAGTGAATTAAAATTTTGTCACAAAGATTTTGTTGCGTCTTTTATTAATTTTTCAATTTTATGGTACATTTAAATTTACCTGTTTATCAATTACATTTTCCAAAATAAAATTAAAATCGCATTTTTCATTTCAGTCGATTTAATGGTTCTACAATTATTTTTTTTTCAATTACCATTTCCAAAAATAAAATTATAATTACATTTTCCAAAATAAAATTAAAATCGTATTTTTCAATTAAGTCGATTTATTTGTTTTACGATTATTATTTTTTTTCCAAAAAAAAATTATTTCCAAAAAAAATTATAATTACATTTTTAATCTACTTTGATTTAAAAGTTACGAAAACAGTTTAGTTTACTTTTATTTCGGAAATAAAATATCAAACTTTTTATTTTATTTCAATTAAATATTTTCATCAAATTTGAAATTAACTTTTTTTTTAGTTTATAATATATATTTACATAAATCTTTTAATAACCCTACCGTAAAATTTATTTTATTTCTTACTTAAATTAATTTTTTACATTAAATTTCTGAAAATCTTATTTTAACATATTTATAACAATATTTTACGGAATGTTTATTTAATAATTTGATAAGATTCAAAAATTTTATATCGTTCTTGAACGCTCCCAACAAATGTTAAAGTTGTTATTTACATTTCAAATTTCTCTGAATAATCCGACGGTTCAAAACATTCAAAATATCAATTTTCCATCTGGTGGGAGAAACGCAATCCTAAAACAGCATACCAAACACAACATACAATAAACACCACTCGAAAATATTCCTTTCATTTACAATTAAAATTTAATTAAGAATGCCGATATTCAAAAACGGATGATCAAAATTATTATTTTTTGATAAATTTCAACTTGATTTCTGTCAAGAATTCTTTTTTCACTCATTTTACTGTTGATTCACTTTAATTATTTCCCTAAAAATTAATTAAACATTTTCATAGATTAACTTTTTTTATCTATACTCTTTCCGTTGTGTTAACAGTTGAGATAATATATAATTTATAAAATATTATTTATTTATATTTTATTTTTAGTGAATAATATGTATATTATATTATACTTTCATTATACGCTTAAAATAATGTGTAACAATATTCATTATTGTATAATTATTATATAAAATGTTATATAATTTCAGTTCATAAGAAAAGGAAGTTACGTAAAAGCTCAAGTGCTTGAACGAAAAATCGAAGGTGAAATTCTTGATTTCGAAAATTTCAACAAAGTTCTTTTCATCGCTTTACTAGTTATAATATTTATATATGTTGCTATGAAAGCTTTTGTACTTTATTATGCGTTCGCCATGACCGGCAATGCAGATGGGTTCAGCCAAGCTTTAATGAAAGTCGATCAATTGAATAATTTGCTAAGCAATGATTCTAATACTAGTAATCCTTGAAATGTTTATAATTTGACTGGTTGAAACTTTTTTAATTATTTGTTTAAGTCATCCGCTATTGTTTTAAATTTTTGAATTATAAATATTTGAATTATGATTAAAATAATCATGTTTTTAATAAATTCCATTCTTACACAATATTTTTTTTTAGTACTTTTGAAAGTAGAAATGTTTGTTTTTAATAGTTTTAGTCCTATGATAATTTATGACTTAATTCATCATATCAAAGTTATTACTACATGTTTACGATGTTAGTAACCCCTACAACGTATGGAGTGGATTTCGAGCAGAATTAATTAGGAATAATAAATAATAAATTAGGAATAATACTCATCCCAGGGTAATTAGGGCTAACCAAGTAATTATAAGTTTTATTAAAATTAAAAAATAAATTGCTTAGGGATATAAATTTGATGTTTGATACTCTTTTGATGTATATATTATAGACGTCTACCGGAATTTGGAAATAAATTATTTTATTTTTATCCCTTTACGTATTACATTTCAATCATGAAATAAATTTGAATTTATTATAATGCTAAAGTAGGATATTAAATAATTGTTATTAAGAACACTAATGTGACTTCCAATATTGTTATTAGTATTACAAGTTGGCTTGGTCTCAGGACAATTTTTGTCAAAGTTTTCATACATTTCACATATTTCTAATTGAATATTTTTTTCGGACCTTATCCGTTTAGCCGTGGATGCATCCAATTATGCATAAGCCTTATGGCTTGATTTTTACATGTTGTTGAGTGTATCAGTGAGAAATTAACTTGGTCGGGCTTATCTCCTCTCCAGGTATGGATGGCCGTTGGATCAAAGGGCTCTTCCACCTTTTGCTAGGTTTTGTTTTTTATCCTGTTCAGTGTTCACATATTTTCTTGCCCCAGATTGATCTCTGGGTGATGGAGCCAGTTTAGTCACCAACCATCCGACAATAGGACAGGTAGTACAGGTAGTACAGGTTTACATGGTACCTGCTGCAGGCAGGTTTGCCTGACCTTACCTGAATAATCAATGGCCTCGATTTCCTATCGTATTCCCCTTAATATATTTGCATCCTTCTAATTAAATAATTACTCTTTATTCTATTATCTGAGTACATGGAAATTAAATAGTCCATTAAAATATTTACTATAAATTTTATTGGTTAAAAATTAAAATAAAGATTAATTATTTAAAAAAATATTAATTCAATTTATGTATTTAAAAATTATAAATAAAATTAATTTCAATTTTTACAATCATTTTAAATTAGAAGTAAATTTTAACATTAGATACTTTCAGAAAACAAGAATTAAAATATTAATCAGTCATCTAAGTAAGAGAGACACAAAATTGAAGCACGAATTATGTTTCACTATTGGGACATCATCTTTCTTTGAAGACGAAAGACTCAGAAGAAACAATCATACAAATATTCGTAAACAATAGTGTGAGGAATATTTTAAATTTGGTATGTTGAAATTAGTTTGTTCAATTTTGTATGTTGAGTTTAGTATTTGGAAATGTGTTTCTCCCATCCAGATGGCAAATTGATATTTTAGATGTTCACGATAGATAATTATTCGAGTATAATTTATATTTAAAAGTACAACATAAGATATTTAAAAACATTAAAAATATTAAATCTTTTCAAATTTTCATATTAAAATTTAAATAAAATAAATAGTTTTAACTAAGTTTTGAATTAAATAAATGTTTCTTCTTTCAATAAAATATTTTTTAAATAAAATTAATATGTAAATAAAATTGATACCAAAATTACCAAATTTGAACTGTAAAAATAAAATCTTAATAAATAGATTCTGAAGATGTTGTAGTGTCTCAAAAATGAATAAAAACGCTCCCTATTTTACAATAAGAAATTGTCATTCTCAGAATATTATTTTCATTTTGTAATCAAGACTCAAATTCATTTAAAAGATAATGTAAGACAACTTAAGAATGACATTAATTATTTTGCCAATCGAGACTCATTCAACATTTTCCACTTAATTCACTTTTCTTAATAAAAAGAGATTTAAAATATAGTTAGTCTTAAATGCATAATAATAATAAGAAGAAGAATAATAAGAAGAAGACGAAGACGATGAAGAAGAAGAAATGAAAAAGAAGAAATAAAGAAGAAAAAGTATTTAATTCAATATAAAATTAATGGAATTTAAAACAAAAATAATTAATAATTTATAATATATAAATAAAACAATGGAATTAGCGTTTTTTTCTAGCAAAAAAGTCAACTTTTCATTTTGACCATTTTTATCATCCTTAAACAACTTCAGAGCTGTCGATCTCTATTGAGCCATACATTTATGCCAATAAAAAATTATGACACTTATGCCTCACAAATGATCCGGCTAAAATTGAACGAATTGAGATGAGAGACTTAGCTACAATAATCGTCTGATTTGTCCCAATCTATAATTTCTTAAAGCATTTGGTCATTTTTCAAGAAAACTCTTCAACAATCTAGAAAAGACTCAAAAAGCTCTCATTGAATAATTACTTTCAGAATTACAGATTTGTATGTATCTGGAATAGATGTCTTATTGATGGAAAAGTTTGATTAATAAAGTTTATTTTAAAACAAAAAGTACAGTTTTAAAGTTAATCTATAAAACATTCATTCGTTTTTGTAAAAGCCAACAGCAAAATGTTGCCATCACTTAAGTTTTACAAAAGCCATTTACTGTATTCACGACATGTCTCGTTTTCATTAGAACATTTTCCGGTGATTCGTCCATTGTGAGAAATCAACCTTTAAACAAAAACTTTAAAAAGTCACAGTATTAAATTACAGAAATTATGAAAATAATCATTGTTGAAAAATAAATACACAACAAGTAATTTGTGTTGTTATTCATAACTATAAGACAAAATTTATATCATATTTATTCCATTCTTTTTATTAGCTTACTTTCTATATAGGTATATATATATATCCATGGAATTTAGAAACCTGTTTTTGAAGACTTTACTCAATCGACTTCCTTCAAACTTTGCACACTTATTCATTCTCGATGACAATAAATGATTATGTAAAAATTTGATCGAATAAACTTTTTAAGATCCCAAAATGGGAAAAAAACTGAAAATTCTGAGTTCCCGAACAATATTAATTGCAAGATATCTACTTATAAATTATAGGTAGTTTATATTGATTTTTAATTATTTTTTTAATAAAAAATATTTTTTTAAATTTTAAAAACTAAGTCGGAAAAGTAGAGTTCTGTCTGTATAGTGAATGGATATAAAAAATTAATTTTTTTGATTTACTAGTTTAAAAAATAAAAATTAGATCATCATTTATTAATATGGCAAAAAATTTTTTTTCCCTTATTCCTCTGTATTTCTAATTTCTAAATAAAACAATATAAAACAACAAATATATATTTCTGCACAACAGTATATTCACCATTACAACAAATAACATTTCCAGCATGTGTAAAAAGTTTATCGAATTCATGTGATAGTTTTTCTCGTGAGAGATTCCTCATAATATCACTGACCGCTTGTAAGACCTCTTCCTCACTTGCAAATGATGTTGTTCTTAGGGATCCTTTTAGCAAATTGAATAGCCATTTGTTACACTGATTTAAATCAGGCGAATATATCAATTCAAGATGTTTTTTTCTGAAAAAACTCCGTGGTAAACTTGGATGAATGTGGTCGAGCATTATCATGCTGCCAAAGAATTTCTCGCATATTCACTCGTCGTCTGTCTTTACTAAACTTCGTAATACTATTTTGAATAAATTCTATATATCTTTCAGAAATGATAGCCTCACCAGATTTTGTTACTTCGATGTGAAACTAACCATCAGCTGTGTATGTCAAAATAGGCATTGTTCTTCGTCCAAATTTTTTTGTTTTTAATATCACGTGGTCGAGGATCATCTCCACTTGCCCATACTCGTAAGTCGGATCTCCATAATGTAAGGGAAAATGATATCCACGTTTCATCAACTGTTATCCATTGTTTCATCAAGTATTCTTTCCCATATTGTTGCACAAGTTGCAAAAAATTTCTTGAGGATTCAATACGTTGTCGTTTGTGATCATCAATCAGTTGATAAGGCACCCGGATGTTCAAAATCTTTTTCCTGTTCAAATTTTCAGGGAGGATTGTCGTTATTGATTCTTTGTTGACATCAAGCATTTCACTTATGTGTCTTAATTATTATCAGAATGTCGAAAATTATTATCAGATACAACGAAATTTACCCTCTCAAAACCTCTAGTGACTATTTGATTCTGATGACTCAATCTGACAAATTTACCTATCAATTCGACCAATATATCTATTTCATTGTTCTGACAATTTGAATATAAAACCTATTCTGATGTTACTATTTCCTATTCCTGAAGTTTGTGTTTGAAAGGTCCAGGTTATTTTTGTCAATTCATTATGGTTTGATTACAATAAATATTCGGATTCGTATTTCAATGTTTCCTCCTCCTCTCTCGCACTCCTTTTTACCTCCCCGATTTTTAGACTGAGTCCTCCGAGTCAGCCGTACGTGAGGAATTTGACATGATGGATCTCAACGAACCCATGACGAGGGTCATGATACACAATGTTCTTCGAACTCAAAAGAAAGGCCAAAAATATTTTTTTTAAATGTGAAAGAGTCCCATACTTTAATCGGTCGAGAATTATAGATTTCCACTTTGGAGAGCTGTAATAATCAGTTTCAATAATTTCTAGACTCCACTAAAGTTTAGAATACCAGACACCCGCTTGCATTGATTGGGATCTGATAGACCAGGGTTGGGAAAACGGTCGATCGCGAGTTGTTTGATATTAGATCTCAGATGTTATTTTCAGGTAAATTTTCAACGTTTAAAATTAAAATATATTTAAAGTTTAAATTAATGGTAATTAAAATGATATTGGATTTTGTTTGAATATTCAAAATATTGGTGTTGATTCATGTATTAAAATTAACCAAACAGAATCTTATACTTCGAAAGTCTTCGAGACAATCTAAGTTAGCCAATGAAACATTCTATATGATCTCCTATGTTTTGGGAAAACATAAAAAGTATTATCGTGATGGTGAAGTTTTCGTGATGAAGATTATAAGAATGATATTCTCCGATATTTCGACAAAAGAGGAATTTTTACCAATTCTTCCGATGAAAGGTACGACGTGAGAAGAAATTTTAACAACATTTATTACTTTTAAATTATAATTAAATTGATAAACATACTGACTTATGTTTTCTCCTTTATATATTAGGGATAAAAATAAGACGACGCGTTTCGAGATAATAATAATCACATCATCAGGTCACAAAATGCACTAAGAAAGTACACTATATGGAAACTTGCCGAACATAAATAAAATTTATCCAATAAATTATTGGATGAAAATAATTTTATTTCACTTTTCCTTAAAATTAAGAAACATGCATCAAATGCACTCAATCTCATTCTCGCAAACCAACCATATATATATATATATATATATAATATTGAGTCTTGTGAACGCAAATTTAGTATTTCGAAAATATAATTTGATTAAAGCTTTTTTAATACAACTATTGGACATGTTTCGATTTTTAAAAAAATCATCATCAGCAATTTTCTAT